>CAUYPK010038583.1:0-16985 GCA_963574355.1 Loris lydekkerianus
ACATAACAAAATTTCAAAACCAGAAATGTTGGCGTGGATGTGGAGGTAAGGGCACACTTCTACACTGCTGGTGGGAATGCCCACTAATACGTCCCTTCTGGATGTTTGGAGAATACTTAGAGATCTAAAAATAGACCTGCCGTTGGATCCTATAATTCCTCTACTAGGTTTATACCCAGAAGACCAAAATTCACAACATAACAAAGACATCTGTACCAGAATGTTTATTGCAGCCCAATTCATAATTGCTAAGTCATGGAAGAAGCCCAAGTGCCATCGACCCACGAATGGACTAGCAAACTGTGGTACATGTATACCATGGAATACTATGCAGCCTTAAAGAAAGATGGAGACTTTACCTCTTTCATGTTTACATGGATGGAGCTGGAACATATTCTCCTTAGCAAATTATCCCAGGAATGGAAGAAAGAGTATCCAATATATTCAGCCCTACTGTGAAGCTAAACTATAGCTTTCACATGAAGGCTATAACCCAACTATACCACAAGACTATGGGGAAAGGACCAAAGAAGGGGAAGGGAGGGGGGAGGTTTGGGTGGAGGGAGGGTAATGGGTCGGGCCACATCTATGGTGCATATTTTTTATCTATAATAAAATAATAATAATAATAAAGCTATTTAAAAAATAAAAAAAATGAAAACAGAAATGTCTAAGTGAAATGTCAGAGATATCAACTGTCAAACTTAATACTGAAGACAATTGAACATTTCTTACAAAAAACCTAGCATTAAGAATAAGAAAGAGGCCACAAGAATCCCTCAAAAGGCCCATTGGAGTAAAGTATGTTATCCTTGCACAAAAACTTTAAATTGTTGTTTGCCATAGGTGTAAAAACTGAAAGCTTATTGCAGTCTAGAAATAGTAGTTTTCAGAATTTTGCATGTAACAGATAATTTGTTAAATGTATAAGAACCTGAGTTCTGCCCCAAATTTATTGAGATGGGATGAGATGGATGCATTTTTTACAATATGTTTGTTGTCGTAAACTATACGTTACTGAAAATTTGCCATCTTGACCATGTATAAATGTATAATTTAATGGTGTTAATAATGATACATTCATAATATTTTGCAACCATGCCACCGTCCAACTTCAGAACTCTTTCATCTTATAAAACTGAAACTGTTTACCTATTAAACAATAACTCCCCATTCTGCCTTCCCCAAAACTTCTACAAACACTATTCAACTTTCTTTATGATTTTGATTGTTTTAAATATCTCATATGAGTGAAATCACATAGTAGTTGTCTTTTTGTGACTGGCTTATTTTATTGGGCATAATGTTATCAATGCTTATCCAGCTGCAGCGTATATCAATATGTCCTTTTTTTTTTTTAGACAGTCTCCCTGTATTGCCCTTGGTAGAGTGCCGACATCACAGCTCACAGCAATCTCAAACTCTTGGGCTTAAGCGATTCTCTTGCCTTGGCCTCCCAAGTAGCTGGAACTACAGGCACCCGCCACAACACCTGACTATTTTTTGTTGCAGTTGTCATTGTTGTTTAGCTGACCCAGGCCGTCTTCAAATCCACCACCCTCAGTGTATGTGGTTGGAACCATAACCATTTTGCTATGGGCTCCGAGCCAGTATTTCCTCCTTTTTAAGAAAGCATTTCCTTTGTTTTAAGGCTGAACAATATTCAATTGTGTGTGTGTATACACGTATATATATGTATGTATATGCACATACCACATTTCACTATTGACAGACACTTCTGTTGTTTCCATATCTTAGTTCTTGTGAATAATGTTGCAATGAACATGGAAATAAAGCCATCTTTATGACATACTAATTTCATTTCCTTTGTATATATATGCATAAGTGGGATTCTTGGATCATTTAGTAGTTGTATTTTTAATTTTTTAAGAGACCTCCATACTGTTTTTCATAATGGTTATACCAATTTATATTTCCACCAATGGTGTGGAAAAGTTCTCTTTCTCCCCCTCACCGAAACTCATTATATTTTGATTTGCTGATAATAGAGATTTTAGCAGGTGTAGCATTAGATCACATTGTGGTTTTAATTTATATTCACCATCTTTTCATGTGATTAATGGTTATCTGTGTATCTTATTTATCTTTCCCCAGGGCTGTTTATTTTGTTCTTCTTGGGCTTTAGGAGTCTTTATATATTCTAAGTATAAAGTTCTTGTCAGATGCCATGTATAATATTTGTAAATATTTTCTCCCATTCTGAGAGTTGTCTTTTCACTCTGTTTATATTATGTTTTGTTGCACAAATTTTGCCCTGTGTTTTCTTTTAAGAGTTTTATAGTTTGATGTCTTACATTTAGGTCTTTGATCCATTTTGAGTTAATTTTTACATATGGTGTTAGTTAAAGGTCCAGCTTCATTCTTTTGCATTTGGGTATCCAGTTTTCCTAGAATCATTTGTTGGAAATATTGTCATTTTCTGTCATTTTCATCATCAAAAATCATTTGATGATATGTGTGAAGGTTTATTTCTGTGTTCATTCTATTCCATTGCTTTATATGTATATCATTATGCCCCATAACAGTATTAAGTCTCCCAACCTATGAATATTGGATGGATGTTTTTTTCATTTCTTTACATCTTCTTTGATTTCTTTCAACAATGTTCTGTAGATTTCATTGTAGAAAATATCCTTTATTAAGATAAATCCTAAATATTTTATTCCTCTTGATGCTATTATAAATGAAATTGTTTTTATTATTTTATTGTAAAATTATTTTTGCCTGTGTATAGAAATGAAAATGTTTTTTGCAAGTTAAATTTGTACTTACTACTGTGCTGAATCATTTATTAGCTCTACTAATTTTTTTGTGGAATTTTCACGGGTTTCTACATATAACATCATATTATCTTTAAAAATTGATGGTTTTACTTATTTTTTCATGTTAATGCCTTTTATTTCTTTTTCTTTTTCATTAAAAAAATTTTGACATAATTGCTATGGTATAAACTTATCTACTATATTGAATAGAAGTGGTAACAGCATGCATTTTTGCTTTGATCTTATAGGAAAAACTTTCAGGCTTTCCACATTGAATTTGATATTTACCAAATTGAATTTGATATTTGGTTTTAATAGATGGCTTAGATTTTCCACATTGAATTTGATATTTACCAATTAAATTTGGTAATTGAAATTGGTAATCAAATTTACCAATTTGATATTTGGTTTTAATAGATGGCTTAGATTTTCCACATTGAATTTGATATTTACCAATTGAATTTGATATTTGGTTTTAATAGATGGCTTTTATATTTTGAGGTATATTTCTTCTATACCTAGTTTGTTCAGTGTGTGTTTTTTTTTTTTCATGAAATGGTTCTAATTTTTGTCAAATGCTTTTTCTACATCAGCTGAGATGTCATGTGTTTTTGAGGTATATTTCTTCTATACCTAGTTTGTTCAGTGTGTGTGTTTTTTTTTACATGAAATGGTGCTAATTTTTGTCAAATGCTTTTTCTACATCAGCTGAGATGTCGTGTTTTTGAGGTATATTTCTTCTATACCTAGTTTGTTCAGTGTTTTTTTTTTTTTTTTTCATGAAATGGTGCTAATTTTGTCAAATGCTTATTCTACATCAGCTGAAATGTCATGTGTTTTTTCCTATTCATTCCCATTCCAATGCATTTCATTGATCAATTTTTCTGTGGTGAACCATCCTTGCATTCCTGAAACAAGTTTGTTTGGTGATAGTATATAATCCTTTTAAATATGCTTCTTAAATCAGTTTGCTAGTATTTTGTTGAAGACATTTGCATTAATTTTCATAAATGATATTGGTATGTACTTTTCTTTTCATGTCTTTCTCTGATTTGGTATCATACAACTATATTTTTACAGGAACACTAACAGATTCTGATGCTTCCAACTTTACCTACTGTCATAAACCAGTATTTATGGCAAAAATAACAGCTTATCTTCTCATTTAGAGTGACTATACCATATTACCTCTAAAAAGGGGCTCTTTTGCAATAATTTTGTCAGTACCAAGGGCATAAGGCAAGACTTTTGAGGAAGACCAGGCCCAACACTTACCACATAATCTTTTTTTAGAAACATTCTATTCTAAAAATAGTAAAACTTCTTAAAGATAAAATTTATAAATATTTTTTCTGTTGTATAAAGCAAAAGTAACCTCTTTTGAATTAGTTTGTATAGTGTTTTCAAACTATATAATATTTTCCTTAATTTCTTCCTTATATTATTTGCTATAAAGCAAGGTATTTTTAAACTTCATTTTGAGAATAATGAGGGTTTCTGAAAACAAAATATTAATACCAAGTCACAACCTGGCTTGCTTTTTAATCTTACCATTAAATTAACTCTTTTAACCCTTTTGGGGAACAAACCTCAATGATTTCTTTTTTAGTAAGTTAGGCTTCACAGAGAGATTTAAAAAAGATTAATGATATGGCCTTTCCCTGGATCATTTTACCAACAAATTAATTAAATTGAAGTCATACACATAAGCAAAAATAAGTTTATACAATAAACAGAAGGAAATCAACATTAAATTCATATGTATTTAGAAGACTTCTAAGGAAAAAAATAAGTATCAAATGAACTTTCAGAAAGAGGGGAGTTTTGTAAACACCTGAAGACAAAAAGAAAGATGGTTTGGGGATTAAATAAGAGGGGAGGATATTTTCAAACAAAATGCATAAAAGTGAAGATGATCAGGCTCATAAACATGATCTAAAATTTTTTGGTTATGATGTCAACTTTGCAAATGCCCAGATGCTTTGTCCAACATAGTCTTCATGGTACCATGAAGATATTTATAGGTGCATTTAATACCAATAATCCTCGGGGTAGTAAATAGTATTACCTTTAATAATATTGGTGGACCTTACCAATTTATTGAAATTGTTAAGAGCAAGAGACAAGGTCTCCTGAAGAAGAAGCAATTCTGCCCCAAGACTATAACATAAAAATTCTACTTGATTTTCCAGTCTACCAACATGCCCACAAACTGTGCACTCACTAAACATACATGTACTACATCAACTTTTCCCTGAGTTTCCAGCCTGGCAACCTGCTCTACAGATTACAGATATGCCAACTCCCACAATTCTGTCAGCCAGTTTCTCAAGACACTCACAAACACCATATTGGTTCTGTATTGAATACACAGGTATTGGCAAAATTAGGACTGAATCATCTGTCCCATCATTTAAAATCATTCCATATCTCACTATTTTCCACTTCTACTTACAGTAAGAGATAGAATCTTCTGATCAGTTGATTCAGATATTAATTTAGAAGGAAATTCTGATTTTTATGGACTTCAAAATAAGAGAAAGTGCAAAAAAAGACGTAAGAAAATGTCTTAAAATCTGCATTTTAATCAATAATTTAATGTAATTATTAATATGTCTATGTTTAAATTTATGGTCTTGTTATCTGTTTCCATTTGTCCACTTGGTTCATTTTCATTTTTTCCAATGTTCTTCTCAATTACTTCATGGAATCTCATTTTATCTCTACTATGGAGTTTCAGCTATATTTCTTTGCTTCATTTTTTATTTCAGATTAACATGAGGGTACAAATGTTTAAGTTACATTGTTTTCAATTCTAAGGTAAAATTCAAATTGTAGTTTGAATGAACATCCTCATTGTGCACATTAGGTGAGATTCTGCCAATCAACCTCCCTCTTCCCCCCCCCCCACCTCTCTCCCTCTTTGCTTCATTTCTAATTATTGGTTTACAATTTAAAATTAGTAACTTTATATAACTGTGGTATATATTCAAACACTATTATTTCACTTTACTTTAAAATTAGTAACTTTATATTACTGTACTATATATTCAAATCCTACTATTTCATTTAATATACCTCTCTAAACTTTTTTGTTCCTATTTCTAATATTTCTCATATTATATTTTACATCTATTATGAATGTATAATACATTAGTATTATTTTTGCTTTAAATTGTCATTTGTTTTTTCCATAAATTAAAAAATTATATTCATCCACGTATTTACCATTTCTGGTATTCTTCATTCTTTTATGGAGATCAAAGTTTCCTTCTGGGGTCCTTTTATTCCCATCTGAAAAACACCATGCAGATCTTTTAGCCCTTCTCTCAAAAATTTTTCTGTATGAATACTTTGTAATTATTTTAAGGATAATTTTGCTGGATATAGAATTTTAGCTTGATGGTTGTTTTATCAACTCTTTCAAAATGGCATTTCTTTGATTTTGACTCATTTATGAAGAAAAGACTGTGACAATTGTTACTCCTGTGTACACAATGTGTCTTTTTTCCTCTGTCCGCTCTTAAAATTTTCTGTTTTTCACTGATTTTCAACAATTTGATCAATATATGCTTTGGGATTGTTTCCTATAGGTTTATTCAGTTTAGGATTTTGACAGGTCTTGAATCAGTAACTGTGTTAGTTTCATAAAACTTGGAATATTTTCCAAATATATTTTTTGCTTTTTCCCTTTTTGAACTCCAATTCATGTATGTCTAACATCATTGATAGTTTTTGACTGGTTACTGAAGTTCTTGTCATTTCTTTCCATTTATTTTCTTCATGCTACAGTATGGATATTTGCTATTGCTGTGTCTTCACTGATCTTTTTGGGATTGTTTCAAATTGGCTATAAACTCTCATCCATTGAATTTTTCACTTCTGAAATTGTTTTTTTATCCACAGAAGTTCAATTTGATTCATTTATATACTTCTAATTTTTCTCTTCTTTTTTTTTCATGTTTCTTAAAAATATTGAATCTGCTTACAATAGCTTCACCTGGTCTGTCGTTTCTGTCTCTTTCTCTGCTGATTTTTCTATCTATTACAATTCCACATTCTTCACATGTCTACTAAATTTCAATTGAAAACTTCACCTTATCAATTTATGTTGATATTATTGTGGCATGTTGGGTTTGGTTATTTTTTCTTTAAAGTATATTATACTTTAATCTGACAAACAACTAATTTCTTCGTGGGTTAGCTTGTTTTTTTGAGGCATGTTTTCAAACTTTCTCAAGATCAGCAGCTTTGCCCGGCTATTAAAATGTGACCCTTCTAATCTCTTCCCTTAATGCCCTGGTTGTTGAGAAAGGACTCTCCACTTTATTTGACCAGAACTTGTGTCTCTAGGCTTTGTGAATTCTTAAGGGAATTTTGAGTTCCCTTAAACAGTTTTCATAGTGATTCTATGACTAAGGTTTTCCATGCACATGCATGGCTTACTATTTCAGCCACAGTTTTAGGGAGACTCCAGTATAGCTTTCTCAGTCTCTTTCTCCACATTGCTCCCTTTTATCTAATACTTTGCCCTAGGTATTTCTAACTGCCTCAATTTTCCCAAATGCTTTTCTTTATCTACTCAATTCAGAAAACCTATTGTCTCTAATTATCTCTCCCTACTTCCTTCACACTTTTTTTTTTTTTTGCACTGTGACAGTGAAAAGTCCTCCTGGCAGAAAACAGGATTATTACCACAGTAAGCATAGGACTCACTTTGCATTTTTCCTTTCTCTCTGTGTTCTCCATCCCGTTGTGCTACTATCCACTACTAGATAGATAGATAGATAGATAGATAGATAGATAGATAGATAGATAGATAAATAGATAGACAGACACACACATATTTCAGGTTTATAATTGTTTATGACAACAGGGTGACTCATGCCTAAAAGTAGAAGTAATGTTTCAATTTACATATTTCTAATCTTCAACACAGCTACATATTTGAGTATATTGAGTATATCTCCATTTCTATGGCACCAGACTAAAACTTGATCATGAATTGTCATAATATTTTTATACATGATTAAATAATAGTTGTTTGTGTGGCACATAAAAGTCCCTGTAACAGAAAGTTCTGGCTATTTTCACCCAGCATCACAATAATGTAAGGTTTTGCTTCATTTTACTCCCTTGAAGATGCAGAAATCTTTGACCTCACATTTATGAATTAAAAAGGAAAGAAATAACTATCGCTTATAATTATAGTATTACATTTTTATTATGTAATAGAAAGTAAAAGTAAATCTTTTTATTTGTTTCACTGGTAAGGAATGAAGTTTCCGTTTAAACGTCATTATGTCTATCACTTACATGTAAGTCATAACTAATTGTGTATTTGTTGACTGTTGATAATCTAACATAAACATAAACATAAAATATATTTGAAGCATATGTGTTTTTATTTGAAATAGGGGAAAGCTCATTTTAAAAATGCCTTAAAACATAACTAACGATAATTTGAAAGACTTCCTTCATAGAATTATGGAAGTGCAACTACTTTGTGTTCACTTTGAGAATCCATTTTTTAATGGAACAATTTACTTACTTTTTTAGGCCTTACTGCTTGTCAATAATTATCTAGTGCAGTGTGGAAAGTGTTCTTTCTCACAAGATGGAGGGGGACACTTTAGTCAATAAAGTATCATTCTTTAGAGGCTGATCTTGCTGATACAGCAAAAACTCATTGTCCGTATACAGGATTATCAATGAGAACTGCTGCGATGACAGATTCAGACATGAAGCCACTTCTTTCATTAATCTGGCTCAGATAATGGAAAAGAATTCTCTCTACTAGGTATATCCAAAAGTCTGTAGTTGAGAATTAAGATAAGTGTTTTCAGTGATCTATGTCTAGTGACTGATTCTGAGATAGCCACTGATGGGGGACAGCTCCAGCTTTGATCACCCTACAGTTTTAGAAATGAGAGTTTTTGAATATGAAAGGATCACATCCTTCCTAACTGTAAAACAAAAAGAATACTTTATAATAGTAAACACAATGGTTAATATTAAAAAAAAAAATCATCGTATATTTGGCCAAAAATTAATTTATCATAAAAAACATACATTTGATCATAAAATAATCTATCATAAGGAATAATTAGAGTATTTTTCTTCAGTCATTTACTTGATAGTTTAAAAACAACACACATAAAAACTATATTTTTTATAGTGAAAGTAAAAACTTCCCATTTATGTATGATGTAAAATTTTTGTGTTCTTTTTTTTTCTTTACCCTAGATACACGTGTATAAACAGAATAGGTAGTGAACTTAAGCATTAAACAATACTGTAAAGAAGTTGTAGGTGTAGAAAAGGCTTTTTTAAAGTATAGATTTTTGTTACTGTAAATAAAATTGAGTTTTACAATTACAGTAAATGTTTATATTTAATTTCAGGCAGCATGATAATACGTGGCTAAAATTTGGAAAAATTATATGAACTTTGACTTTGTAGACAAATCATTGGCTAAATTGGGATGGTAAATGCATTTTTTTTTTGTGCTGAGAATTTTATGCCTTTGGGCATAAATTTATACAGTTAGTTGCTCTTCAGGTTGACACAGACAGCACTGTTCCCTGCAGCAAATCAGCTTGAGCTTAAGAGCGCAAGCTCTAGTACAGTGGTTTCCGATCAGTGTGCCACAGCACACTGGTGTGCCGTGAGAGGATCTTAGGTGTGCTGTAAAAATTTTTAAACATCATTAGTTAAATTATCATTTAATTAATAGTATTAGAGACTATTAATAGTAAAGATACTATTTTCAAAAGAAGTTCAAAGCACAATAAGTATATTCTTTTTTTTTAATCCTTTTTTTAATCAACCTAATTTAAGTGTGCCATGGAAGTTTATCTATTGGTTCAAGTGTGCCTTGACATAATGAGGAGTAGGGAGAGGGTAGGAGACAGGGGAAAGAGGGTGTCACAGTGCATGACACACCCCTTGCTGGCAGGACACAATTATAAGAAGGAATTTACCTAACAAATCCAATCAGTGTAAGCTAAATCTTTGTACTCTCAATGACTCCCAAACAATAAAGAACTAAATAAATAACAACAAAACAAAACAAAAAATGTTGATAAACACATTTCTGGTATTATAGCACTTGAATTTGAATCTCACACTTAATGATGTGTGTTTGGGCACATTACTCTGTGCCTCAGTATACTTATCCATACAATAAAGAAATCAAAGTATTTGACAGCATTTTTGTAAAAGTTAAATGAAGGTCTAGATCTAGCTGTCTGTCTATCTATCACTTGACACAAAACCTGTTCTGTAGTAAGTTCTCAGTAATTGTAATAGTATTAAAATAGTAATAACGTGACATCTGGTATCTCCAAAAATATATCTTATTTGCCTGACTCATGAGGGCATTTGAATTTGTAACTGCTACTCTAAATCTTAAACAGAGGACTGTCCCAGAGCGTGAAGACTGATGTGTGTTGGTAAAACTCCTGGCCAATCTGCTTTCTTGCTTATAGTACCTGTTTCTCTCATTGTAGTTATACCACCTACCTTGACTGTCTTCTTCACTGAACTTTTGACTATGCATAGAAGCTGACAGGTGTTTTTCCAGAGATGACACCACTTGCTTCACACACCTTTTAACTGACAGTTTTCAGGTCTTTCTAAGGAGAACGTGTGATGGAAATGCCGTCAGACAAGCAGGCCAACAGTTGCATTTGGCATAATTACACACTCCCTTGAAGGGAAGGAAACAGTCAATCTCACAGTTTTTAGTCAGGCTGACATTCTCCACCTACTTTGCAAGGTACATTCAAAAAGTTCAAATAGTTGATTGACTGAAGCTGAGCAGGAAAGGCTAAATGTCAGGCTTTTAAGATGAAACCGGTGGCAGCTCTGTAGCAGCCTGACAGGTAGAGTGAAGTCTGGAATTAAGAGTGACAGACGAGTGGCAGGCGGTAAAGAAAACACTGTGTTAGCTGGCAGAAAAGGAAGTCAGGCTGTGCTAAGAGCTTGCATGGGGTTTGATCAGGGCTAAAAAACCCAAAATGCATACAAATTTAAGTTTGCAAAATTATCCCAATATTCCAAGGAAAAACTAGTATAATTTTACTGAAATAATGTTTAATCTCATCCTTTATTTTCAAAAAGTTAGTGTGACTTTTCTTTTTTTAACTGTTTCTAAGATGTTGAGATCTGGTTTAAACATCATTGTACTTACTGCATTTTTACCGCTTTAGTTGTACCTAAAGAGCTATGCAAATTTAGGGAAATATAAATAAATTATATTAATAAGAGGCCAAAGAGTAAAACAAATACATTTAAAGTTAATTAGAAAACTAAGAAAATATTTAAGAAGTTTTGATTCATGATATTTTACATGAAAATAAAGAAAATATGAAATAATCAAAATTTTAATATTATAATAATATGTAGTAAATAAAACATTTTTAGTTTAAGCAAAATCAACATCTAATATGAGATTATGCCGAACTATACTGTGTATGTTCTTTTCCCTCCTGTTTTGGAATGATAGGCAATTAAATCATATTTAGTTTCTTGGGTAATAGAAATTATTGGATAAACTAAAATCAGTCTTCCTTGTTAGCATTTGAGAAAATTGTGGCAAAATGAGAATTTTTAATAAGAGTCTGTTCTTCTATTTCCTTTCACTAGTGTCTACTATCTTCTAAAATAGAACAGTGGCTCTGCACAACAAATATACAATGTGAACCACAGATGTGAGCCACAGACTTAAAAATGTAAAATTCTCTAGGAACCAAATAAACATAAGCAAAAAGAAGCAGGTAAAATTAATCTTTATAATGTATTTTATCTAATCCAGTGTCCAAAATATTATTTCATCATGGAATCAATATAAAAAGTATTGAGATACTTAAGATATTATTTGATGGTTAATTAATGTAAAATTATTAATGATTTTTTTAAAGATACTTTATTACCCTAAGTCTTCAAACTCCTGAATGTATTTTGCAGCACATCTCATTTTGAACAATAGCCACATGTTGGTAGTGGCAATCATATAGGACAGTACAGATTTGGGTAGCTTTACCTTTATACCATACATTCCTTCATAAGGTCAGTCAATGAAATATGAATCAGTGGCAGATATATTTTTATAGTCCATACATTAGTCCACGTTGTATTGCCGTGAAGGAATACAAATACCTATGGCTGGATAATTTACAAAGAAAAGAGGTTTTTTGGCTTGTGGTTCTACAGGCTGTGCAAGAATCATGGTGTTGAGTGTCTGCTCAGCATCTGCTGCTCAGCATCACGCTGATCCCACTTAAGGTAGAAAGCAGAGGGGAGTCACGACTGTGGTTTCTGTTCTCTACACACTAGTAGGCTCATTTCCTGGCTCCGAGAAAGGGTAGGTGAAGGATCCTGGTCTGTGAAGGACCGGGTAGTAAATACTTTGACTTTTCAGGGCATATATGTTCTCTGTGGAAACTGCTCCAGGCTGCCTTTGCAGCGAGGAAGCAGCCATAGACAAGAAAAAATGGAATCACCAGGGAAATGGAAATGTAGATTTTAAGGCAGTTAAGGAAATGTTTTCTTTCACCAAATTACCTACCCTCTAAAAAAGTATTGCCAATCTGATCAGGAAACACCACATATCAGTGTATGTTTTATTTGTATTTTTCTTGTGGGTGTATTTGAGCTGATATTCCTCGAAAAATATTAATAAACGGTATTTTAGTGCAAAAAAAAAAAAAAGAAAGAAAGCAGAGGGGAGCCTGCAAGTGCAGAAATCACACAGAGAGCACAGAGGTGAGAGAGAGAGGAGAGGTGCCAGACACTTTTTTTTTTTTAAACAACCAGCTGTTTTGAGAACTAATATAATAGAAAAAGAACTCACTCACACTCCCCTAGGACATTATCTACTTAAGATAGATTCATCCCTATGATACAAACACCTTCCATTAAGTCCCACCTGAATGGATGAAATCTCAAAATGAGGATGAAATTTCAAGATGAGGTGTGGAGACAAGTGCCAAAACTGTATCAATCTATATTACATCCCAAACTATATTTTCAAGTTATTTTCAGTAATATTCTCCTTCTAGCCTAAACACTGTCCACTAGTAGTGATGTGTCTGAGCATTATGGATATTGTCAAACTTACTAAAAGCATTGTTCCACCTGGGCATGGTCATTCATACCTGTAATCTTAGCATGCTGGGAGGCAAAAGCAGGTGGATTGCTTGAGCTCAGGAGTTTAAGACTACCCTGAACAAGAGTGAGCCCCCATCTCTAAAAACAGCCATGTGTTGTGGTGGCCAGCTATAGTCCCAGCTACTCAGGAGTCTGCGGCAAGAGGATCACTTGAGCCTAAGAGTTTGAGGTTGCTTTGAGCTATGATCCCATGGCAGTCTACCTAGGGCAACAAAATAATAAATATTCTGTCAAATAAATAAATAAATAAAACATTGTTTGAATTACTATTACTACACAATAAGTAATCTCAAATGAAATAAAATCATTAAAACCATTTTATTGTGTTCATTGATTCTATGGTTAGAATATGAAAAGACAGAGCATGGTGACATGTTTCTACTTCACAAGTTCTAAAGCCTTTGAACATGAGTGTGAATATCTGGGTAATATCTTAATATCTGGGAGCTGAAATCTTCTGGAATCTGTTCACTCACATATTTGTTGCCTATTCTGGGTGAACTCAAAGACAGAGCCTGCCAACCATAGCTCCATGTGGCCTCTCCATGTGGCTTGGCCTCCTAATTTCATGCTGCCTCGGGTCAGACATCCTATATGATGGTGCAGGAATCCACGTGCAGGTGTTGCAGCGGAAGAGAGGAGAGTTGCCCTGCCTTTTAAGATTTAGCTTGAGAAGTCATAGAGAATCATTTCTAATTCTTTTTGGTTACAGATAGTTATTAAGTTTATTCCTCATTCAAAAGGAGGTGATGTATACTTCACCTCTCCATCAGAGTGTCAAAAGATTTCCAGAACACATTTTAAAACCATCACACTATTTTGTTTTCTGAAGACTGTCCTCACAAATTCCATTATGAATCCTCCTGCTTTATGTACTATAATTCCAGATATGTTGACTTTCTCAGAGATTCAGAAGAGATTTAATTCCTACATACCTAGAGTCTGAGGTTGTTCCACCTTATGGCATGCACACGTTATAGAACTTTGAGGATTATACTTGCTGTTACATTTCACATATTCTGCAGAGGCCTAACACACTGGACATGCTCAATAACTGCTAACTTTAGGTGTCTTCAAGAGATATTATTGCAAGGATAAATCTTTGTTCAAGTTTCATCTCCATCACCTACCACATTTTGCCTTGGTTATGTTACTTGAATTCTCTAAAGCTCTGTTTCTCTTTAAAATAGAAAATAATAGTAGTCCATTTTTTTTACTGGATATTAATAATATTAAATGGATCATTCCATACAAAGTGCATATTATAATGACTGGTACAAAGTAAGCCAAGTATTTTATAAAATTTTTCCAGAAATTTTTAACTCAGACAAACTTCTCCATGGATTATTCCATAGAGAGAGGATTTTTAGTCAACAAGGAGGAAGAAGTAATTATGTATTCCAATCAATCTAATAGAGGACAATTCTGGCCAGTTTAATTTTGATATATTTTATTAGATAAGATCATTTGTGTTCTTCAAATTGTCTAAGACCAATCAAGTAAATTTGCAGAATGATATTAATAATTATCAGGCATCCATTGAAAACATTTATAATTAGATAAATAAAATTACAAGTATTAGTTACCTTCCCACATGACTGATTCTTACTTTATTGTAGGACATTAAAAAAACGACAGGTGACAAAAAGCTTTATTGTCATCCTCCTATTTTTATTGTCATTGAATGTAATTTTCCTATTTCTGTATTGTCATACTCCTATAATTCAGTATATTTGAGTCTTTCATAAATAGTTAAGAAATTGCTGAGGCATAGTATGGGATAGTAGGGAGGCAACAACTATGGAGCACATTGCAAGTACAAGTTGTATCTTTCATGTGTAGAGCACAAATGTCCTAATGTTATAATTGGGTAAATGAGGTGAAAGCTATATTGATTAGTATGATGTAAACACTCCAATTTGTACAAATAATCAACACACTGAAATTGAAAACACTTAATTAAAAAAAAAAAAAAGAAATTGCTGCTGTAGTTGATGTTCAAGGGTGCTTAGCTGTATAACTTTATAAACTCCCTCTTTTTTTTTTTTTTTTTTTTTAAGACAGAGTCTTACTTTGTTGCCCTCAGTCAAGGTACCATGATATCATAGCTCACAGCAACCTCAAACTTTGGGGCTTAAGTCATCCTTTTGCCTCAGCCTCCAAAGTAGCTGGGACTACAGGCTACTACCAACCATACCTGACTAGTTTTTAGAGATGGGGTCTTGCTCTTGCTCAGCTGGTCTCGAACTCCTGAGCTCAGGCAATCTAACTGCCTTGGCCTCCCAGAGTGCTAGGATTACAGGCATGAGCCACTGTGCCCAGCCTAACTTTATACTGTTAATAATGACTATCAAAGTTTAAAATTGGTTAATTTTACCAATAACCATGTCTTATTTTTGTGGTTAAAAACTGACCCTACATTTTTTATCTTCTGAGAAATAGAAGTCCTCTTTTCATAAAATAAAATAGCTTTAGATTTCTTGCTCTTTAGTTCACATATGAACTCACTGAGATCAGTAATGTGGATGACTAGATTAAGAATGATTTGAGATAGGTGAGTTGGAAGATTTCCAAAATTAATTGATGAAAGCTATGCCTATATGTGTATAATATTTTTTTCGCTTTTATAAAAAATAAGTCAGATATAAAATACAACATGTTCAAGCACAGGGCAATCCTATACCTTAGTCTCTCAACTTGTAAACTTTTTAGCTCAGTCAAGTCTACTCAATAGTTTTCATAGATCATGTCCCCTAATACTTTAAAATTAATTTAACAAATATTAATACAAATGTTAGAATTATGTTTTGAACTTTATGAACGACAGTTTTATAAAAATCCAGTATCATCTAGGTTATTTTTAGTAGTGAAAAATGTAAACTGCTACAGTAATGGCTCAGTAAACTCTACCTACTCTGAGATATGACTATGATTTTTAAATAGTTTGATATCTCTGAAAAGATGAAGAAAACAACTCTATGTAATTATAAAACATATTCTAAAAATTAACATTTCAATTATATAGTGTATATTAAGCACTGTTAGGAGGCTGAAATACCTTGCATTCTTCAATTCTTGCAACAAACTTGTGATGTAAGCATTATTGATCACTGACAAAAACAGAGGTTTAGTATTGGGGAAGTTATTATCCCCAGTTATTCATCTGGAAAGGTTTAGAGACTGAGTGTAACCTATGATTATAAAGTTTAAGATGTTCACATATTTCATGACAGTGGACAAAATTGGAAAAAGTCAAGATGATATTAGAACAAATTATATGGCTGAATATCTGCAGAGGAAATTAGGGAAACAAATATACCATATTTCCATAACTTCTTACCTGTCTTAAATATTTTTGAGGATTTATCAGCTACATTATTTTTATTCTTAGTCCTTTAAAACTTATTCATATTTAGATGTTTGTGTGTTTTTTTAAGTTTATTATGAGAAAATGTTATTTTATAATAACCTGAGATATATAGCTACAACCAAAATTTGGCTAAATCTTGTGTAAGAGCTAGGCTCTATAAGTTGAAAAAAAACAAGTTTAAATAATGATTACATAGAGATAGTAGATATGCTAAAACACAACCTCTTCTATCCCCTCGCACCTTCTTAGGATCATAAAAAGCTGCTAAACAGATGATTTTTTACTTCCACTAAAAGCTTTTTATGAATGGCTTGCCCTAGAACAACACTTTTTAGCATCTAGGGTAAAGGCAATGCTTGTCTTTGCCTCACTAATTGTTCAATGATTTATATATTCAGGGTCCTTACTTGACTTGAGACTTTTGGGTCAATCAAAATGTATGCTTGATTTCTTGTGTTTGTTATGGTTATTTTTCAAGTAATGGTGATAAATTGCATTAAGCAATTTAGAGTATCTCACTTTCCTCTTAAGTTCAGGCATTGACCTATATGCCCTGATGTCACTCACTCTTCCCTGAATGCATTAACCTTCTTTCTCTATTTTTCTTTTTCTTTCTTTCTTTCTTTTTTTTTTTTTTTTTTTTTTTTTTTTTGGTATAT
>CAUYPK010038586.1:0-26957 GCA_963574355.1 Loris lydekkerianus
TTCTTCCATTCCTGGGATACTTTGCTAAGGAGAATATGTTCCAGCTCCATCCATGTAAACATGAAAGAGGTAAAGTCTCCATCTTTCTTTAAGGCTGCATAGTATTCCATGGTATACATGTACCACAGTTTGCTAGTCCAACGATTCTGATAGATTTTTAAGGTATATCCTGATTTCTTCATTAGAATTCATTCTTGATGGGAGCGGTGGCTCACACCTGTAATCCTAGCTTTCTGGGAGGCTGAGGTGGGGGTATCGGTTGAGCTAACCAGTTTGAGACCAGCCTAAGCAAGAGTGAGACCCCCTCCTCCCCAAAATAGCTACGTGTTGTGGCAGGTACCAATAGTCCCAGCTACTTGGAAAGATGAAACAAGAGGATTGTTTGAGCCCAAGAGTTTGAGGTTGCTGTGAGCTATGATGTCACAGCACCCTACTGACGGTAACAAAGTGAGACGCTATCACAAAAAAAAAAAAAAAAAGGAATTTATTCTTAGAAGTGGAATAACTAGACCTGAGGCTATTATTTCTATGGATTTTAATGGGAATGGTGAGGAAAAAATGATGATCAACTCAGACCCTCAGACCCCCTTTAGTTGGTTACTGAATTGAGTAATTAATTATTTTCGTTTATTATGTGGAAAAATAGAATTTGGTTGTTAGTACCAAAAGATCAGTATCATTATTATATGTTATTCATATGTTATATTACTGGTATAAATTTAATGTATCTAATAAATTGCACTGATAATGATCATATTTTCATTGTTTTTGAAACATAAATCTGTCATTCAAATAGTAGTAACTTAGCACCTAGGAAAATTATAAAATATCCTATATTTGCTTTTATCACCCTGGTTGTAACTGAAGCAAAGACTGAGCTAAAACCCCTTAACTGTTTTTGAGGTGATCAATTTTATATTCATGAAGAAATAGTTATTACCGGTCATGTCATAAAATGTGGGGGGATGCAGTGAGTGGTAGTAGATAGGGGTATTTTTGCAGTGGGATAGTATAAGATATGGATTTATAATTTCTTGTTTTAGATAAAGGTGAATAAGTGAGAGTTGAAAAAATAATGATAAAGAAAGTTCAGGCTAGGCTTGGTGGCTCACGCCTGTGATCCTAGCACTCTGGGAGCCCAGGCGGGTAGATTGCTTGATCAGGAGTTCAAGACCAGCCTGAGCAACAGTGAGACCCCATCTCTACTAAAAATAGAAAAACTGGATGGCACCTGTAGCTTAAAGGAGTAGGGTGCCAGCCCCATATACTGGAGGTGGTGGGTTCAAACCCGGCCCTGGCCAAAAACTGCAAAGAAAAAAAATTAAAAATAGAAAAACTAGCAGGATGTGATGGTGCTCGCCTGTAGTCCAGCTACTGGGGAAGTTGAGGCAAGAAGATTGCTTGAGCACAAGAGTGTGAGGTTTCTGTGAGCTAAGATGATGCCCTTTTTCTTTTTCTTTTTTTTAAAAAAGGAAATTTCAAAGATTGATTAAGACATTTTAACTCTTTGGGTCCCAGAGCTAAGATTCTTATGGTCCAGGCTCCTGTTTGAAAATGCCAACATGTTGAAATAATGGTAGTAGAGAAACTTAAAGAGTTTATTTAATGTTAAGTTACTGGTCTACCATGTAAAACTTTTTGAGAACTCCTGCAAGGCATACCATTAGACATTAATTAAAACATATGTAGTTCTTTTTTTTTTTAAGAGACAGAGTCTCACTTTGTCACCCTTGGTAGAGTGCTGTGGCATCACAGCTCACAACGCTCGGCTATTTTTTGTTGCAGTTTGGCCCAGGGCCGGGTTCAAACCCGCCAGCCTCTGTATATGGGACCCTACTCACTGAGCCACAGGCGCCGCCCATATATTTGCAGTTCTTTAAAAATTATCAGTGCCATAGTTGGGCATAGGCCTTAGGACTTCTGTCTTCTCCTGGATTGATTGTTTTATTTTGATTTCTTCTTCTCTTTGGTTTTTGTTCCTTCTGTATTTTTTCCTATATCATCTTTAGAAAAGATTGTTAGTGAAAGGAGTTGCACCTGGTTACTTTGATTAACACTTCAAAGGAGCTGGAAAATCCTGGTTGCCCTGGCCTCAGGGAGACATAAAGGCTGCTGTGTGCAGTGGTCTCTTGCTCTGGGGGCCTTATTTATTACAGCACTTGCTGTTAGCATTAGTCACTTCTGTTTGAAAACTGTGGTTTTCTGCTTCCTTCCAATAACATTACTTGCGTTAAAAAAAAAAAATCATAGAGATGGTGTTTCACAAAGAGTTCTGTGATTAGAATTACTGTCTGGAATTTTAAAAAGTAGACAGCAAAGAAGCATATTTAAGAAGCTTAAAAAGTTTAAAAACAAGGACTTTTTTTTAAGGGACGCCTAAAAGCTGTTGGGTTAGTATTTTTTGCCCTTTACAATGTCATATTTAGTATGCTTCAAAACAGTTTAAGCAAAGCAAAAGCTAAGGTAGAAAAAGCATGTTATTCTGTGACATTTTCAGGACCATAAAGTAAAAATTGCAGCAAATTTGTTTTCAGAGATCTGTGGTTCATTCAGCAAAATTAATTCCAGTGCAGAATTGTTTCTACCAAGAATCAATGGCTTCCTTTATGATGCTCCAGATTCCTGGTAGTTTATTTGCATTCTCTCCATTTGTGTCATTCTGAGCAAATAGAGTACCCTAAGACACTGCAGTCTTAAGATTCTCATGTGAAGGTGTATGTGTGTGGTCTCCTAACTCTGCAGCCTGGAGACCTGGTCTATTCCTGCATGTGGGGCAGACACAGTGGTAACTTTTGGCAATGGAAATGCCATTAGTGGAAAGATAAATAGGATTTGAGCTGGAACTTGAGGCAGATAGATAGCACCTAGATAAAGATGACCTAGACATTGGCTCCTATAAAAACATCTTCTGTCATTTTGAGTAGATAAGATAGACTGTGTTGTTTAAAATAAGCTTTTTAGGCCAGGAGTGGCGGCTCACGCCTGTAATCCTAGCACTCTGGGAGGCCAAGGCAGGTGGATTGCCTGAGCTCTCACGGGTTTGAGACCAGCCTGAGCCAGAGCGAGATCCCATCTCTAAAAAATAGCTGGGTGTTGTGGCGGGTGCCTGTAGCCCCAGCTACTTGGGAAGTTGAGGCAAGAGGATCACTTGAACCCAAGTTTGACGTTGCTGTGAACTAAGATGCCAGGGCACTCTGCAAAGGGTACTAAGGTGAGAGTGTCTTAAAAAAAAAAAATAAAACAAGTTTTTAAAAAAGTGTATGTGGGAGCTTGGCGCCTTTGGCTCAAGCTGCTAAGCCGCCAGCCACATACACCTGAGCTGGAGGGTTCAAATCCAGCCTGGGCCCACCAAACAACAGTGATGGCTGCAGCCAAAAAATAGGTCGGTGTTGTGGGCACCTGTAGTCCCAGCTACTTGGGAGACAGAGGCAGGAGAATCACTTGAGCCCAGGAATTGGAGGTTGCTATGAGCTGTGATGTCACGGCACTCTACTCAGGGTGACAGCTAGAGGCTGTGTCTCAGAAAAAACAAAACAAAACAGTACATGTGGGGAGGTGCTGCAGGAGCTGTGCGGAAGAGCATAATCTGGGGTTGCATGAAATTGAGACTTCCAGAAGGTCTTCCTTAAGGCACTTGGACTATGTTTGAAGACACCTGTCCCCTAATTCTCTCCCTCATCCAGACTTGTCAGTCTTACTGAGCTCTGCGGTCACACTTTCTATCGTCTTGGAAGGTGAATTCTCTGGTTGCCTCAGTTTAAGGGCTGACCAGACAGGTTCCAAAAAGATCCATTTACATCCTTGTATCTCACAGCACTGAGGTTAAGACATGTGCTCATGACCTCTGTTCACCTTCCATATGCCATGCTTTCCTTTGTGGGTACATTGTTTAAAAAATAAAGAAGCCGAGTTGCCCCAAACCGGCCTTAGAGGAGGAAGTCTGATGTGGTGGTTAAAAATACAGGTTATGGCTTGGCACCCGTAGCTCAGTGAGTAGGGTGCCAGCCACATACACCGAGGCTGGCAGGTTCGAGCCCAGCCAGGGCCTGCTAAACAACAATGACAATTCCAACCCCCCCTCCAAAAAAAAAGCCAGGCATTGTGGCAGGCTCCTGTAGCCCCAGTTGGGAGACTGAGGCAAGAGGATGGCTTAAGCCCAAGAGTTTGCGGTTACCGTGAGCTGTGACACCACAACACTCTACCAAGGATGACATAGTGAGACTTTGTCTCAAAATAGAGAAAGAACGCTGGTTGTGGAGTCAGAATGTTTGGGGTTAGTTCTCAGCCTTGTGTCTCAGTTTCCTCATCTCTAAACAGAGGTAACACAAAGCATCTGTTCAACAAGTCCATTTCAAGGGTTAAGAGAGTGAGTCTCCCATCTGCTAGAGCCCAGGACCAAAAAAAAAAAAAACAAAGCATGTAGATGTGGATGGAGCAAGTCCCCAGTCAGGTGCTGAAAGGAAGGAGTTATGAGATTTCTCAGCGCTTCCGAAGGACCACCATTTTGGAAAACAAAATTTAAAAATCAACCCTGAGATCCTGAGAGAGGCAGACCATTGGTATAATAAGGCTCCAGGGTCAGCTATGAAAGGATTGGCCAGCAACCTCAGCAGGCAGTAACGTTGGCGCCATCACGTTTGGGGGCAATAAAGGTAAAGTACGGCCCCCGTCTTCAGCAGCCAGTTCAAACCTCAAGTCAGGCTTGAGCAAAAGTACCTTTTGTGCTCCCTAGACTGAATGTGGAGATTGAAGAAATTGCCCGTCAGTGCTGTGTAACTGACTTCTAATAATAACTCCTGACAAACAGGCTCACAGGAGCTCCTGTGCAGTGTGTGAGGAGTCTGAGGGAAGGGAAGAGTGCTGTTCTGCCTTCTTTGAGAAGCAAGCCTCCAGGGGCTCACAGGATTGCCTTCAGGAGAGCCCCTGCTCCCTGTGCCTCACAAGCCCAGCGGCCCAACCTCAGAGAGGTGTGGCTGATGGTGAATTTCATCTCTTCCTGAAAGGTGCCGGGAAAACATTCTGGGCCATTCCTCTTTGCCATTATTTCTGTCTTCCAGCAGGATGAGGTCATGAGAGAATGGCAGGTTTATCTTGGATTTCCTTGTTTGGCCAGCAGCCTGAATATCTCTGGGTTGAAGTCTTTGGGTATGTCACAGATGTCAGCAGTGGAGGAGATGTTGGCTCTGGGGTGATTCTTTCAGGAGCTTTGGTGGTACAGGGGAGGGCGAGGTGGCGAGGGGCAGGTTTGCTGGTGTCGTGTTGCTGATCTCCCAGGCTCCTGCAGGTGGGTGAGGCAGCCTAATGTAGTGCTGAACACAAAGACTTAAGGTCTCTACACAGAACTGAGTTCCAATCTCAGCTCTGCCCTTTAGAAGGTTTTTTCTGATATATAATCCCAAAGCTCCCCATGCTTAACCTTTCACTGAAATTTCTAACACATGACATTACACTTCTCTCTTTTTCCCCCTCCATTTGTCTGTAAGCCTCAGGTGTATGGAGACTGCTGCTTTCTTACAGCTATTACATTGCTCAAGAGCACTCTCTGGAGCTTGACTTACCTGGCTTCAACTCTGGCCGTGTGACCTTGGGTGAGTTACCCAGTCTCTTGTCTGCCTTGGGTGGCCTTGTGAGGATTAGAGATCAACATGTGTTGGGTTTTCTGGCACCAGGACCAGCACAGGTGGATGCTCAGAGATGTTGGTCTCCCCACTTCCAGCTTGGTACTTACTAGCGCCTCGGTGTCTGCTGACCCCACTGGCATGCTCGTATATATCTGTTGGCAGCACCACGTTGTAGCCCCAGGCCTGTGGCCAGCTTGGGCAGGCAGCTTGTTGGTTCAAGAAGCCCCTCAAGAACATCCCTGCAAAGAACATAGGCCTTATCCTTGGAATCTCTTGTTTTAGCCCATACCTAAGACTTGACAATAGCCTTTTAACTCTTAAAAGTTATTTCAAAGGTAATCATAATTCTTAAGTAAAGGGGAAAAAAATTTCCCATAATCCACCATTTAAATATCCATTGTTTGCTCTGGTATAAACCCTTCCCCTTACATACCGTAATAACAGTTATTTTCTTTTAGCCAGTAGTGGAATAGTCTACATTTTATTTTTGTATCCACAGGAGGGGTTTTCATACTCCATGAATAATATCAGTATAATTTATGAAATTGTAAAAGGCTCTACATCCTTTGTTAGAATGAGGCCAGCTAGACATAATGCACAGTGGCTAATCCATGGAAACTCACCAACCTCTAGCTGTGACCTTGAAGAAGCAGTCAGGTTACGTTGTGTGTGCATTTCCCTGCCCACATGCAAAGACGTGAGTTTGGAGAAAGAGGGAAGCAGAAGAAGATGGATCGGGTGACGCTCCAATCTGGCTGCCATGGAGTGAGTGGGAGGGGAGGGGAGGTGAGAGTTCAATTTGCTTTTTACTCATCTTGGTCCCCAGGAGCCCCTCAAAGTGTACCCACCTTGTCATGACACAATGTGGCCTTCAAGTGCAAACAAGTTATCTTCTCTGTTACCTATTTCAAAGCTGGAGGGAAAACGGGTATGCTGGCTTCATCCAGAGATAGAAGGTCTAAAACTAGCACAGCAAAACTTAGTGTGGAGTTAGGGGTTTTTCAAGAACAATTTCCCTGCATTCGTTTTGACTTTACCTGGGGACTTTAGAAACTAGTCCCCTTATTAGAGTCATTTCTGGCCTGTGCGTGTAAAGCAGTATTTCCTCTTCCCTCCTTTATTTTCCTTCCACACTGAACTTCTAGTCCAGTGGTTTTCAACCTGTGGGTCGCAACCCACAGGAACTGTATTAAAGGGCCACAGTATTAGGAAGGTTGAGAACCACTGTTCTAGTCTATATTGGGACCGTGGGATATAATAATAAATCAGTACATGACCTTTATCCTAAGTAACTTAGTTCAGTTTTAGAGAGAAATCTGAAAATGGCTTCTCATTAATACATGTTAGAATGAGGAAATTTATTTAAAAAAAAAAAAAAAAAGATAACCATTTTATTAAAAAAGTACAGAGGAGGAAAGTCTTAGCTCCACCCAGAGGATTTGATTATATGGGGATTTTTAAGGCCAGGGTAGAATATTTATTCATCCATCCATTATTATTTATTTATTTATGATGGAGTCTGACTCTGTGTCCCAGGCTAGAGTGCCATGGTATCAGCCTAGCTCACAGCAACCTCAAATTCCTACACTCAAGAGATCCTCCTGCCTCTGGAGGTAGCTAAGATTACAGGCACAAGCCACCATGCTGGGTAATTTTTTTATGTTTTTTTTTTGGTAGAGACAGAGTCTCACTTTATTGCCCTTGGTAGAGTGCTGTGGCGTCACACGGCTCACAGCAAACTCCATCTCAGCCTCCCGAGTAACCGGCACTGCAGGCACCTACCACTACACCCGCCTATTTTTTAGTTGCAGTTTGGCCGGGGCTGGGTTTGAATCCACACCCTCAGTATATGGGGCCGGCACCCTACCCACCGAGCCACAGGTGCCACCCAACTTTCCTATTTTTTTAGTAGAGATGGGGGTTTCACTCTTGCTTTGGCTGGTCTCGAGCTCCTGAGCTCAGGTGGTCCTCCCACCTCCTCTCAGAGTGCTAGGATTACAGGGGTGGGCCACCGCACTTGACTGATAGGGTAGAATTTGGGTAGGCAGAAAAGAAGGATAGGAAGCAGGCATTCTCAGTTAAGGGGAAAAAACAAGAGATCTTTAAAGTCTTAGGCATTTGCAGGAATAGAGTTTGTGAACCTGAGTCTTGAGTTTGAGATGAGCCTAGGAAAAGCCTACAAAGGGACTCAAAGTGCCAGTCACCAAGTACAGAACAGCTTCCACTGAACTGTATGGATGTTTTTGCTTTTTTGAACCCTGCTGGAATATTCCTGGTTTGTTTTATGAAGGGATGTCTCTCACTGAGGATATTGACTCAGGGACGTTTCCTCTTACAGTCAGGATGCCCTCCATCACACCAATATTGTTCTCAGGCCTTTTTGTTTTGTTTTGTTATCTTAGATAAACAGCGAGAGTCTGATTCATTTTTCTAGAAAAACAGGATGCACTAAAATACTGTGAGTGACAATGAAACAGACAGGCTCACGTACCATAATATTTGTAAAGGGACCAAACAACAATGTGTCGCAGACACCCCCATGGTGTGGCCAGGCCCCTCCTCCAACTTGCTTGCTTTGAGGCCTCGGCCAAGTTGCTTGTTTCTTTGGATCCCAGTGTTTTCCTCAGATGTCAGATCAAAACCAGAAGCACCGGGAGCAGGTGTGTCCCGGGGACTCAACCAGCATGAAATGTTAGGGACAGTGCAGTGCACATAGTAAGTAGCCACTCTGACAAAGCTTAATTGTCTTCGTTTATACTGCTTATGAAAGATTTAGTCATAATTGAAGCAATATATTCACAGTGATTTTTTTTTATTTTATTTTTTTTTTTAACAAAATCTTCTTAGTGTGGAAATGTTCAAATAGACATAAAGGGAGAGAAGACAGTATGATAAATCTCCGTGCCTATTGTCATCCCACTTAAGAAGTGGTCAGTATTCTGTCATTCTGGTTCATCGTTTCCTCTCCCTCATTAAGAGATGTTTTTAAGGATCTGATACGTCAGTGGGCCAAGAAATGGTAGAAACCAATGCTTAGGACTCAGTTTTCAAAGGTGTTTTAGATATTTCTGCGTTAATCAGAATAGCACTTTGAAAGTACAAAATATTGTTCATATCATTTAGAAAGTACTTCACATATTGGTCTGCACATAAAACAGCAGTTAGGTGCATGTGCAAAGCATTTTTTATAGTGGAAGATTTTCAAACATAGGGGAATACCAGGAGAGTAGTGCAGTGTAACTACCCTGACCCATCACTCACCTGTGTTGTCACTGGGATGTCTCCTTTTGAAAGAAGTTCTTGTGCTTGTAAAAGACATCTTGGGTCAAACAGCCTTATTAATTTTGAAAAAAGATAAGGTTCAGACTTTTATATTACATTAGATAGAAAGATTCTTTTCTTTCTTTCTTTCTTTTTTTTGAGATATAGTCTCACTATGTCACTCTTGGTAGAATGCTGTGGACTTGCAGTTCACAGCAACCTCCAATTCTTGTGCTCAAGTGATCCCCTTGCCTCAGCTTCCCAAATAGCTGGGACTACAGGCTCCCACCACCAATGCCTGGCTATTTTTTAGGGGCGGTCTCAAACCATCTCAAACTCCTGAGCTCAGGCAGTCCACCACCTCGGCCTCCCGGTTACTAGGCATGAGCTAAGCAACTGAGCCTGGCAAGAGATTGTCAATTATCAATGCTGTTAACAACAGAAATATTATGTGTTCTGTGAAAGGTGTCATTAGGCATTTTTGTTGTTATGTGAACATCATGGAGTGTTTGTGCACAGACCTAGATGGCGCAGGCTCTACACACCTAGGCTATGTGGTAGAGCCTTTTGCTCCTAGACTACAAACCTGGGCAGCCTGGTACTGTACTGATGCTGTTGGCAATTGTAATACAACAGTAAGTATTTGTAGACTGTGCACCAAAACATATTTAATCACAGAAAAAGATAATGAGATGGCTGTGATGTCATGAGGCTGTAGTTTTTCAGCTGCATTGTAATGAATTTCGTTTTATTTACTTTATTCATCTATTTTTCTCTTTCATTTTTGTTTATCTGTAGTTTAGTTTTTTTCCATCATGGGCCTGGAATATTAGATTGTTAAAAAAGTAATAAAAGAACGAAAGTTTCTGAAGTAAAAGAAATATGGAGTGGAGATGGGCTATATTGAAATGAATATGTCAGGAGGAAACATGCTTTTTGTTAATTAGCTATCAGGCTTTTTACCTGTCATCTCGCTGCTGGTCTTCAACCCTGTACTTGGTCCCTGGCTCTGGCCCCTTTTCCCTCATCACTGCTGGTGGGGAGCGACACTCATCTTCATGACAGCACCTCATCAGGCCACGTGAGAGGATGATTGGCCTGTGGTTGGTTTCACACTTTATTCTGTCCTGTGCCTTTACATTTCCTGGTCTGCCCTCTGACACTGCCCAGGCTTTGAGAGATACGTGTTTGAGAGAAAAGATGCCAGAATCATGTTTTGCTCTAAAGTTAACTATGATGAGCTTAATTTAGTTGTAGAGGACTCTAGACAGGCTTATGTGAAGTAAGCAGGAAAATGAACAAAATATTAAAAATTGTGCACGAAATGATGTTTCGAGGGATCAGTGAAGGTGGGGTGTGAACGGAGAGACTTGGGGAAGGGGTTGAGATGAGATAGTAGTGTCTGTGGTTGTAGAAACTGTATGTAGAGACTTGGCGAGTATGGAAACTCTGGCCTGCATGATGAATGGTGGGAGTAACTTCTGTTTTCCGTGCTAATCTCGCATTTACTCATCATATGAATATCCTTCCTGCTGGAGAAAATCAGTGTCACGGCCTCATATCCTCTTGCATAGGAAATACTCAGCGATCCAAGGTTTTAGAATCTCTTTTATGACACTTCCCTGAAAAAAAGATACTAGTTGGCAGGCAAATCGGGCTTTTGAAGGACTCATCCAAACACTGTTTATTTTGTACTCATCAGTAATAGGGACAGGGAAATTAATTACAAATGATGCTTTTTTCTTTTTCTTTTCTTTTCTTTTTTTTCTTTTTTTGGTTAGAGGCAGAGTCTCATTTTATTGCCCTGGGTAGAGTGCCCTGGTGTCACACACCTCACAGCAACCTCCAACTCATGGGCTTGGACAATTCTCTTGCCTTAGCCTCCCGAGTAGCTGGGACTACAAGCACCCACCACAATGCCTGGCTGTTTGTTGCAGTTTGGCCGGAGCTGGGTTTGAACCGGCCACCTTTGGCATATGGGGCCGGCACACTATCCACTGAGCCACAGGCGCCGCCCTTGATGCTTTTTTCTTAAGTATCTTCAGTTTCTAGTGCAAAATAAAGGTAATCTAGCTGGAAGGGTATACATAGTAGGTGGAATTTCTTTTTCTTTCTTTCTGTAATGGATTTAAATAAATTTCATGTGAGCATTTCCCCAAAGTCCATTGTTAGACAATGGCGTGAATTGCCATTATTGAAGTATGGAATGAATTTACCTCAAACTCTTAGACTTTGTTTTGAACTTTGAGTAACTTAAGCTAATACAACCATCAAGGCATAGTTCAGATTTGACAAAGATGTGGCCAGAAAAAGTATGTTTGTTGGTATGGCATTTGATTATCAGAATTTCTGGTCTGGATTGCAGTCTATGTGGCAAACCCCCCATGGTATGGTAAATCAGGGTTCTTAGCCAGTTTTGGCCCCTGACCCTATGTGGGACATGAGGTGAGTCACCCCGTTTTCCTCATTTGCCATATGGAAATGATTGAGGATTAAACGCAAGTCTAGGCAATAATGTAAATAAAAGTGTTTTTGAAATTGAAGTAACATTCAAATTTATGCTTGCTCATAGAAATCACTCAGTGAACAAACATTTTTTTGAGCTTCTGGAGTACATCTTGGCTTTTGCTAAGTTCTACTGGAGTTTGCATACATGTCAAGGAAGCTAGAGGAAAGAGGACTGACTGCCACAGAGTCAGTTAGCAAACACTCTGTGTTTAACTGTTAAACCGCGCAGTCTGGACGAGCAGTGCTACCACTTCCCCACAGTTATCCTTCTCGAGTTCTGTACCTCATTCAATTCCAACCTGTCGTTGTTCAGATTCCTCTTATCTTGGCCAGTCAGCTCCTTGCGATATTCTTCTCCCATTTCTATCTTTCCAAACTCTTGAGTATTCAAGACTCAGACCAAATTTCTGCTCTTCCATGCAGTCTTCTCAGAATGCTCCAGTTGGATGGATCTCTCTCTGGCCTATGTCAGGGGTTGGCAGACTTTCTGGGAAAGGCCAGATAGTAGCTATTTTTGGCTTTAGTGGATGCTCTACCATGGCAGTGTGAAAGTATCCACAAACAATACAAAGATGAGTGGGTGTGGCTGTGTGTGAATAAAACTTTATTGATAGAAACAAGCTCCCACTTGGCCTTGGCCTGCAGGCTGTAGCTAGCTCACCCTGGTATATGTCATTGTCTGCTATGTAGCTTTATTAGTTCTGTGGCACATTTTACCTTAATCTGTGCCTGAGTAGGCTGCTTAAGGACAGAGCCCAGGACTTTTTCCTCTTTGGAATCCCCTGGATGTTGCATGAATAGGGAGAGTGTTCAATTGATGTTTGACAGATGAATGAATAGTGAATGAATGCTGGCTGCTTTCAGGAGCTGGCAGTGCTAGTGTCCTTCTACAGGACTGAACTCCTCTTGCCTCCTGGCGTCCTGCCTCCTTGCCCTGCCCTGCCCTGCTAGAGAGGGAGAAGCTTTCTTGTCTCTCTTCCTCCGCCACCCTTCCACTACTTTGAGCAACTACTATTTACAACTCAAAGAATTCTTTATTTATATTGTGTTGGAGATTGTTTACCCATGTTGAACTAACATTGGGTTTTTTAAAATCTGCTATTAAAACGAAGAGTGGCCATATGTAACTGTAGAAGCAGAACAGCTGGGTTCAGGATGTAAGTGAACATAGACGCCCTTGAAGTTATTTCCAAAATCTGCAGGACTGGGATTTTCCTAGTTTATGTGTTTCAAGGCAGTGTTTTGTACACTGGTAGGAGAAAATAATATGAAACAAAATCAAAACTCCATTGCATTTAAAATCATTTTGCAGCACTGAGCAGGTATGAATTTGTTTTTTTTTTTTTTTTTTTTTTGTAGAAAATGTTTTTATTGGCGAGGGAGGGATGCTGCAGAGCAGCACCAAGGAGGAGAGAAAAGAAGGGAGGAGGGAAGAGAGAGAGAGGGAAGGGAAAGAGGGGGGCAGAAGAGGAGGAGAGAGAGGAGGGAGAGCACGCGAGTGAGAGAGAGCTACATAGGTTCGGTTAGGGGAAGTCTTAGGATGGTCTGGTATTTTGTTTTCAATTGGAAAACCCCAAAAGTTGAAAATTTAAGTATGGATGTTATGATTTTCAATTTTTTAAAGAAGAAATACACATGTATAAGGGAAGTTTGCATATTTTGGTTTCAGAAAGAACAGTATCTTGAAGAGGAAAATGCTTTCAATTCAGATAATGTTACCATTTCTTTTTTCCATAGGGTAAACTCATTACCTAGCTACTTTAATTTTTTTCCTAAGCCCTTCCTTATAAAAGTGAACTATGGGAGTCCTCTGAATTCCTTTGGGGAAAATGACACAGAAAACCCCTGTGAATGAGGAATTGCTTTTAATTTCACTGGAAGCAAGGCAGATGAGGACCTTGGAAAAGGAAGGTTATTATTTCCTCTTTGGAAACGTTTATCTTTGTTTTCTGGGTGACTGGTAAAAACAATAGTTTGCTGTGGTGTTTCAGTAATCAAAGAAGAGGAAATAGCGTGCAAGTGACTGCAGCTGGTTGGCAAGACAAGGTTGGCTCTTCCGAAGGTAAAATTGAACAAAGTCACATTAACTACCTCCTAGTGCAAGAGTCGGCAAACATTTTCTGTCAATATTTTAGAGACTACATTCAGTCCCTGTTGTAACTTTTCTATTTTCTTTTCCTTTTTGAACAGTTTTCAAAATCTTAAGGGGCTACGAACTTTTCAGCTCTGCTATTGTAACATGAAGGCAGCCATAGACAATATATAAAATGTAGTTGTGTTCCAATACAACTTTATATATGAACATAAAATTTCGAATTTTTATAAAATATTAATCATTTTTTCCATTTGTTTCAATTGTTTATTTATTATTATTATTTTTTTATTTTTTTAGAGACAGAGTCTCACTTTATTGCCCTGGGTAGAGTGCTGTGGCATCACAGCTCACAGCAACCTCCAACTCCTGGGCTTAGGTGATTCTCTTGCCTCAGCCTCCTGAGTAGCTGGACTACAGGCGCCCGCCACAATGCCTGGCTATTTTTTTGTAGCAGTTTGGCCGGGACTGGGTTGAAACCTGCCACCCTCAGTATATGCGACTGGCGCTCTACCCACTGAGCCACAGGCGCCACCCTGTTTCAATTATTTAAAAATAGAAAGGTTAGATTGTAAATATAAAATGTAAAAGTTCTTAGCTTGCTTTTTGTAGCAAAAACAGGTGGTGGGTGGGATTTGGCTGACCCTATGCTAGTAAATTAGCCTAATAGTTTTTGGGGTGTGGGAGTGGGGAAGGTATAGTGGTAAAAACATTGCACATTCAGTACCTTTTTGTAGGTAATCTGATTATGATTCACTAAACTTGTGAAGAATATCCATGGTGGAATATGGATGAGTCTTGAGAATCTAGTGGTTTTTTTTTTTTTTTGAGGCAGATCTCACTATGTCACCCTCTGTAGAGTACTGTAGCATCACAGCTCACAGCAACCTGCAACTCTTGGGCTTAAGTGGTTCTCTTGCCTCAGCCTCTCAAGTAGCTGGTACTATAGATGCCCGCCATAACGGCTGGCTATTTTTATTTTTTGGTTGTAGTTGTTATTGTTGTTTGGCAGGCTCGGTCTGGATTCCAACCTGCGAACTCTGGTGTATATGGCTGGCGCTCTAGCTGCTGACCTACAGGAGCCACGCCATAAAGGGCATTTAAAATAATAAAATTACATAAATAACTGGGAATTTAACAAAAATATCCATTGTTTATTTTTGTAGTTACCGTAATTTTTCATTAATTTATTTGTTCTTGTGACAAATATTTCTTGAGCACCTGCTGAATGCCAGGCACTAGTTTAGGCCTTGAGGACTAAACTACTTATTTGTCCTCATGAAGTTTAGATTCTTTTTTTCCCTTTAAAAAAAAAAAATTTTTTTATTGTTTGGGATTCATTGAGGGTACAAAGAATTAGGTTGCACTGATTGCATTTGTTAGATAAAGCCCCTCTTATAATTGTGTCCCACCCCCTAGAGGTGTGCCGCACACTGTGACCCCGCCCCCATCTACCTCTTCCCGCCTCCCCTCTTCCCAGTGAAGCTTAGATTCTGATGGGAATCTCCTGTGGAACACGATAGGTAGGTGGTTTTATATGTGTTTTGTGGGTTAGGCCTGTTACTCACTATTTCTTTTTCTTTTGTTGCAGTTATCTCTTGGCAAATCTCTGACTAATGTTTTTGAATTATCAGAGGAAATTTTGGAGTCATACAGGTCTTAGTTGACTTTCTCACTCTTCGAAAATTGTTAAGCATTGACAATAACTCTGACTCCTCACCACAGAGAATGAATTTACTTGTTTTAATTATATTTAGCTAATTTGGAAAACATCTCAATCAAAACTAAGGGAGGGTCAGTCAGGTAAGTAGTTTAGAAAATGATTATGTCGAGTTCCCAAAAGACCCTTAGGGTTAAACCCCCGCTGTCAGCCTTCTAAGCAGTATCAGCCGCTGTGTATTTGTGCCATGTGTTTCTCCTCACAGAAGAAAGATTTCACGTGCATTTACTCAGCGAATCCGAGGGAAAAAATGGACAAGATAAAAGCAACTGAAAATGCTACCTGTTCAAACTGTCCCATGGCTTTGCCTTGATCACACAAATTTTATTATTTTAAGAGGTTGGCCTTGTTGAGCTTTACAAATAGGAGAAAGTCCCATTATAAAAATGATATTATAAAAATAATCAATAACTCAGCAGTGGCAAAAGCTTTTTCTATCAGCCCCTCTAGACAACTCTCTGCTCTGCTCCACCTCTAGTCAGGGTGGTTGCCTCTCAGTTCTTTTTTTTTTTTTTTTGAGACAAGAGTCTCTCATTATGTTGCCCTCAATAGAGTGCTGTGGCGTCACAGCTCACAGCAACCTCAAACTCTTGGGCTTAAGCGATCCTCTTTTCTCAGCCTCCCAAGTAGCTGGGACTACAAGTGACTGCCAGAATACCCGGCTTTTTTTTCTTGTTGCATTTTTTTTCTTGTTGTCATTGTTGTTTAGCTGGCCTGGGCTGGGCTTGAACCCACCATCCTCGGTGCGTGTGGCTGTCACTGTAACCACTGTGCTATGGGCACCGAGCCAACCTCTCAGTTCTATTTTAATAAAATAAAATTAAATCTGGCTTCAGATCTTTCACATATGCATATGTTGTTGTTTGGGATCCACCACACCTCTCAATCATATCTGGTTAATTCCTGGTAAGTGTCACCTTGAAAGGGTCTCCTCTTCATGGAAGCTTTCCTTGACCTTTCTGGGGATTGAAGCTTCCTCTGTTAGCATCCTGTACTTCTTCAGAGCCACGGTAATTAATTATGTCATTGTCTAATAATACACTGGATGAAAGTGGAGTCTGTATTGCCTGCCACTCCATACTCAGCACTTGGTATACATGAACCAATTAGGTATGTATAATTTTGCCTTGTCTTCTCTTCCTCCTCACAAAGGAAGATTTTGAGGCACAGAGAAGTTAAGTTACTTGCCCAAGAAGCTATACAAGGTGGAGGCGAGATGTCAGCTCAAGTTTGTGTGACCTCAAGGTTTGCCTCTCACCTGGGCACATGAGCTGCAGAATGATCAGTATAAGCTACAATTCATGTGATTTAGTGGCAAATATTGATGTTTCCTCACTTTGCAGTTCTGTGTGTCTTTGGCGGGCCTCAATCTTTCACGACCTGTACATTTTAGTATAAGGTTTACCAACTAGATTTATTCAGTTACTGTTTGAGAAATTTCAATGGTGCAAGAATGCCTGAGGCCAGAATGCTTGGAAACAACACTGCTTTGGAAAAACCAGAACATATACCAGACACATTTTTGTCCTTAAACAGCTTGAAGTTGGATGAGACAGGAAAATACATACGCAGGAAACAGTATGTTTCTTAGTTTGTTTGGGCTGCTGCTGTGAAAATGCTATCAACCAAGTGGCTGGTGAATAACAAATACTCATTTTTTCCTGTCTGGTGGCTGGGAAGTCCAAGATCCAGACACTGGGAGGTTTGGTGTTTGGTGGGGGGGCACCTTTCTCCTTGACGGTGCCGCTACCTGAGTTGTTATATGGTAGAAGGGACATACAAGCCCCCGTGGCTTCTTGTATGAGGGTATTAATCCCACGCATGAGGGCCCTATCCTCATCATCTAATTACTCCTAAAGGCCACCCCTCCTTGGGGGTATATATTTGAACATGAACTTTGGGCAGATACAGACAATCAGACCATAGCAGTATGAGACCAGTGAGTATCATACTGGTCTCCAGCCTTTGGATCTTTGCAGTGTGGTTCCCTCTTTCTCATTTTCTCAGTGAGTGACCCTTCCTTCCTCCAGCACACAGGCTTGAAAACCTGTCCATGAACCTCAGTCCCCTGAAATGCAGGGATAAGGTGACTGTGAACCTCAGCAACTCAAGCCTTTCATTGCCATGTCCCCTTTGCTCTGCGGGTGAGAATGCAGAACTTCTGTTTCTATGTGGGCCTTTCTCCTGGTTCTGGCACCTGTCCTGGCGCTGCCCCCTCTGGCTTGGCTGTATCTTGTCTGAGGACAGGGCGGCCTGCGGAGGGTGAGGAGCCTTGGGCTTGCCTGACATCTGCCCCCCACACGCCCTGCACGGAAACGCTGAGCAGCTGCTCAGCATGTGGGCTGGCAGGAATGGGGTTGGGCCAGGGGACGGGGGATTAAGGCAGCCCTGGTAGCAGCAACTGTGGCACAGGGAGCACCTGGCCCTCCTGGAAGTCCCAGGGCTCTTTCTTTGACCTCCTTCCTTCACTTCCTGCATTTTCTGAATTACAGCTAAAACTTGAGATAGACCTTAAGAGTAAGGCTAGCTCTGGCAGCAGTAATTTCCTGAGATTAGCTTTTCTTTTATTAAGCTAGGGAGCTCCTCAGGATGGTGAGTAGAGATTGAAGCCAACTTGAATGCCCGTTAAGGCCTGTGCCAACCCCTTCTTGGACGGACTATGGTGGGGTTTGCACGCATGAGCTGTGCTAAGGGGCCTCTCATGGGGAGTTAGGCCTCAGCCTTTGCCCAGCATATGATTTCAGAACAAGTATTTAACCTCTAATCTTTAGTTTCTTCATCTATAAAGTGGACATAGTGATACTTAAGATTAGAACACAAAATAAATGCTGGGAGACTTCCAAAGCAAAAATGCTTTGCACATTATGAAATGTGGGAATATTTTGCATGTACTGTTTATAAAGTTTAAAACATTTCTGTCCTTTAAATATATATTTCATGAACTCAGTCTTTCTGATCATCCATACATCTTGCAACATAAAATCCACGACTGTGGCAAAATATACTGTCACTGACCTCAGTTGTGGCAAATGAGTTCCAACTGAGATCTCTGCAGCTCCACATTCTGTTTTTTGTATGACATTTACATAGCACCAGTAAAGCATTTTACCGTGACAGCACTTTTTTTCTTTGACATTATCTCATAATCCAATCATTATTAGGAGAAAATGTCAGTTGATTTTCTGCATTACTAAGGACATGAACAAAGAAAACTGTGTAACACAAAACTTTCTGTGTGGAATAGAGAAATTTAATCACTCTCATGATTTCATCAGTGGGGCAGTTCCCAGCTTTAGGGCATGCCAGGGAGCTGTACCAGTTCAGAGTTAACCAAAGAAAGAAATGCAGTGGGGGATGGGGGGTGTAATTAGATAGAATACAGTGCAGGAGGAAAAAGAAATCTTCACAATTAAATTATTAGCGTTATTGAAGGAACTGTCTTTGGAATTGTTTTTAAGCTGAAGAAATCATAAAGCAATGTTTTTATGTGATGACTTACTTCCCCTTGTATTTGAAGTTCATATGTCCCGAATTCTTCATAAATCTTCATTAAGATGTCAAAATTCCTTGTGAGGTCTGTCTTCATTTGCATTCCCTTGTACAGTTATTAACAAAAGACCCTTTATGTATCCGCCCAGCTTGATTTCAGTCATGAACTGCACTTTCCTTTTATTATTTCATAGAATCTGGTTACTTGATTGAACTTAGTAAATCGTTTCTTGAGGACTTGGTGGGAATCCAGAGAGTGGTAGTGAGGGAGCCATTTGTTAGCCTTGGGTGGTAGGAGACTGGTGACCCTGGTTCCCCCAAATGAGGCCTGGTTATTACCTCTTCTTCTTCGGATTTAAAAAATTCTTGCCCAAAGTATTTTTTTCAAAGTTTGAAAATAGATTTCTATAGTTGAAGCCTGGAGTAGAAAAAGACCTATTTTTTGGGGGGTTTGGGGGGGGTGATGGTGGATGGATTTAAAATTACACTTATACATTTTTGGAGCATCGGCCTGGTCATGTAAACAATGATAAAATATCAGCTATTTGAGGAGGTTAGTGATCATGTAGAAGTTGTGTCATGGTAAAGACTGAGTGCTAGAGTTTTAAGTTCTTGTTGAGATCTGGTGTTTTCCATATTTCCAGTTGTGAGAGTGAGTGGGAATGTCCCCAAGCATTTAGGGCCCTGTGACTACTGGGATTTTAGGATTGCTCAGGGCCCAGAGTGAAATGCCTTCTCATCGTGGGTCACCTTCGTTCACATAGCTTCCCTTATTTTTAATCTGGATCCTTAGCTCACTCCAAAGTAGTTGGTAGCAAGAATACTTGCGAATGCTCATTCAAAAATATAAAAGACCTTAAAAGATCCTCTTACACTGGGAGTCTGTAAAATTCTAACTGAGGTTTGCCTTTCATTTTCCTCACATTCCCTCTTTGCCCTATAAATAAGTTGTTCTCCTGTGGGAAAACTTTGTTTCCTCATCCCCCTGCCCCCAGCTTATTCAAGTGTCTGGAAATGCAGATTGGTGGTTTTTTTAGTTGGGCCTGGTGTGTGGTTGTTGATGGTAAATGTGAAGATTAGATGTGGTCTAGGCTCAAAGGAGTTTAAAATCAGATAGGAATAAGACTTCACCAACCACCAGTATAAATCTCTGTGGCTAAATGTAACTTCAAGTGCAGTATATTCCATCTCACATCTAATTCCTTCTGTTCTGAGGCAGCCACTCTATACCCTATGATTACATGGCTGCGTATTTGCCATAAAGCCTTCAGGATTGTTGGCTGAGTCCTGTAAACATGAGCCTTTCTCAAGTAAACCAGAGGTCCTTAACAGGTACACAAAGAACAGGCTCTTATTTTTGAAGATCTAAATTATATACTGTATATACTCGAGTATAAGCTGACTATAAACCTGAACTCGGCACAAATTTTGTGCCGAAAAAACTCGGCTTATATTCAAGTATATAGGTATATATATAAATATATATATTTACACACACACACACACACACACACACACACACACACACACTAGGGGCTGGGATTGGTGGCTCATGCTTATAATCCTAGCACTCTGGGAGGTCGAGGGGGGTGGATTGCTTGATCTCAGGAGTTTCAGACCAGCCTGAACAAGAGTGAGACCCTGTCTCTAGTAAAAATAGAAAAACTAGCTGGACGTTGTAGCGGGCGCCTATAGTCCCAGCTACTCAGGAGGCCAAGGCAAGAGCATCACTTGATCCCAAGAGTTTGAGGTTGCTATAAGCTATGACACCACGGCATTCTATCCAGGGTGACAGAGCGAGACTCTGTCTCAAAAAATATATATATTGGGCGGATCCCGTGGCTCAGTAGGTAGGGCACCGGTACCATATACTGAGGGTGGCAGGTTAAAACCTGGCCCCGGATAAACTGCAACAAAAAATAACCAGGCGTTGTGGCGGGCTTCTGTGGTCCCAGCTACTCTGGAGGCTGAGGCAAGAGAATCGCCACAGTTCAGAAATTGGCGATTGCTGAGAACTGTGACGCCATGACACTACCCAGAGCGACACTGTACCCAGAGTGATAAAGTGAGACTCTGTCTCTTTAAAAAAATAAAAAATATATATATACACACACACGCATATATATTTTAGATCAGTGTAGCTTTGTTTACAAGGACATTCTAGGATAAAGAATTCTGGGACGTATTAGTTTTGGGTATCAGTCTGGTTGTTAACTAGAGAAATATTAGGTGTTTGTTAGCTTTGGGAAAATTCCCAGCACAGGCGGTATGAAGGGAAATGGCCTTGCAGTTTTAAGAAAAGGAAAAATGGTCATTCCAGTCAGTTGGGGGTTACTTCTTTTGAAATATGTACCCACTTCTTAAAATTTGTATCTTTTTGAGTTTAGAAATGTTGACTAATTAGAACCTGGGCATATCTTTTACTAAGATAATCTGATCAAGTTAAAATAGTCATCTATTTTGCTTGTATATCTGCAATTTAATCAGAGCTTGGGAGGGATAGCTTGTCTCTGTTCCTCATAGTGTCAGTGGGAGTATTTGCCTATCCCCCAACTGGCAGCTGGGGGTTCATTTTCAAGGGGGTTCTCATGTGGCCAGCAAGCCGGGGCTGGCTGTCAACTGGGCATCCGGTTTTTTCCATATGGGCTCCTCTATGGATGGCGCGAGCTTCCTTATGGCATGGTGGCCGGGTTCCAAGAATGAGCATTCTGAGAGACAGAAAGTAGAAGCTGTGAGTTTCTAAAGACTCAGGCCTCAGGCACAGAATCATCTTTGTCATGTTGTATCAGTTAAGTAGTCGATAATAAGAATTTTAAATGGGCAATGCTCAGTATAGGGCGTGTTTTGCTTTTCCGGTTCAGATGAGTGGAGTGAACACCAAGGACAAAGGACTGGGACCCCAGCTGGAGCTTCTTGGAAGGATGGGGAAGGCAGGCTTGTGTTTGGTGAGGAGGTTGGCAGGCTCCTCTTTTCCCTTTGGGCCCTGTGACTTTATTAGCTTAGCTGATAATTCATAGTGCTTACTATGTACTAGGCATCTTACATATTAATATGTTAACTCACTCATATTTCCATTGAAGACTATGGTATGGTAGAGTCTTACAGTTACAACTATTGATTCTTAATAATGACATTACTTTTTGAAGAGATTATCATTGATAAAACCTCACCCTATTTTATCACACTGTATGACACACCATTTTCCCTTAATATTTGGAAAGAATTGGTTCCAGGACCCCTGAAAATACCAAAATTCAAGGCCTTTATGTAAAATCATGCAATATTTGCTTATAACCTACACACATGGTCCTGTATGCTTTGAATCATCCTTGGATTACCTGTAATACCTAATATAAGGTAAATGGTATGTAAATAGTTGGAATACTGTCTTTTAAAGATTTGTATCTTTTTATCATTGTATTATTATTTATTTGTTCATTTATGTTAAATATTTTTGATGTACATTTGGTTGAATCCCGTTGTCAAACCAGTGGGTGGAGAAGGCTGACTGTATACCTTGTTGCTATTTAAAGGGACTCTGTAACTTTTAGAATTTTGGTGTTTTTGCACAAATACCTGAATGAATCCTCCCTCATATTACGGTAGTTTTTCTTCACACTAGATTCTGTAGTACCTTAGTGTATTTTACTTTTAAGTTTAAAAAGAATTTAATGATAATCTTAAGTATTTTAGTTTGGGATACTGTCACACTGTCAGAGTTGGCAGGTTCTTCACTTAAGTTTTATTTCCACTCAACACCACTTAAATAGTTGGAGATTGGTTATATTGAGCATCAGTGCGGGACTGTCCCCTCTTTTCAGCCGAGGTCAGTTGGCAGCCAGTGTACACTGTTTCTTTATTTTGGAAAGGTTTTGCTTGGGCAGAGACTCACTCTTTTAACCAAATCCTGCTTTTCATCTGTTTTTGATGGCAGCAGATCCTATTTCCCAGCCATTGGCAAACAGTGCCTGTCTAGCGGGATTTCCTGGACACAGAGCCCTTGACAACAATTACCGGCCAACTTTTTGAACTTCAGCGATTAACCTGGTTATTTGTTCTGTGTTTTCGCCATGGGAACCAATAAACTTACCCTTCTGAGACTGGCAAAAAGGTCCAAGAATAATCCATTTGCTAATTGGACCCATTGTTTCTCCAGCCTCTTAACTGTGAAGAATCAAATCTTCCTTCTAGTATCCAGCTATTAATTTGTCAGCTAGTGCTGTGCAGAGTGCTGCTAATTTCTGTGTGGAACTCCTGTGGTAGACCTTGGTCATTGCCAGTTTGGAATCTTTACCTTGTAGACTGACACGGTGTAAACACAGTGGGATAGAACATCAGTGGAGCATGATTAAAATTTAACAGCCAATTGAAGAGTGCAAGCATCGTTAAAACTGTTCTTACACACAAGTAATAATTAAAAAATCCATATATTAATGACATATTCTCAGTGATAAGGCTCTAATTTTTTTCATTCTAAAAAATAAGCAAAAGATAAAATGTTCATGCTCTTTCACAACCAGGGATGTTGATTCTGGGATTTTAGTCTAAAGAAATAACCCAAAACATTGAGAAAAGCTTATGCTCAAGAATGTTTATTGAAGTATTATTTGTAATGAAAATAGAAAAAAATCTAAATATCTAACAGTCAAGAATTGATTAAGTAAAGTATGTTGTTCAAGAGAAGAGATTCAAGTAGAGTCCCATAGCATGGGACTATTGTTACAATGTTAAATGCAAAAAAGTGGAATACAATATTTTACCCAGTGTGATCACAGCCTAATTTCTAATGCATGGAAAGACATGGATTAGAAAAGAGACATAAACCGGGCACGGTGGCTTATGCCTGTAATCCTAGCACTCTGGGAGGCTCAGGCAGGTGGATCGCTTGAGCTCAGGAGTTCAAGACCAACCTGAGCTGGAGTGAGACCCCATCTCTACTGAAAATAGGAAAACTAAGGCAAGAGGATTACTTGAGCCCAAGAGTTGGAGGTTGTTGTGAGCTATGATGATGACAGCATGACACTCTACCCAAGGCGACAGCTTGAGACTCTTTCACCCTCCCCCCAAATAAAAACAGACATAGTAAGAGTACTAGGAGGAAATATAGCAAATCTTCCAAAAAATACTTGATCTTTTATTGTTTAAATAGTAAAGAACAGAGAGTTCCTTGTCCCCTGCTTCTGAATGCAGTGCAGGTGTATTCACACTCCCACATAGAGTGACCACGCGTGCTGTTTTCTCTCCCATGTAGGGTCATTAGCAAAGTTGCTTGGCATAAAGATCTCAAACTTTTCTCAGGTTGAGGGACTCTGAGGTTTTATTTAGGCAGATGATTATGTAATGAGAAAACTGCTGAAGCAGAGTGAGGGCTGAGAGAGGTGATTGTGCCTTCTGTGCCTTGTGTTGAAGGCCTTCAGATTATCTCCTGTGCAACCTCAATGCCACCACCGAGGCACCCAGCTGGTGGACTCAGCTCGCCCACTGTGCACAATGCCAGGCCAAATAAGGGGGAACAAGTCCTCTAGTCATGGAAGACTGGGGAGGCCCACCAGGCTGGCACCCAGAAAAAATGATGCTCATAACTAGTCACAGTCTTCTCTCTCTCTTTTTTTTTGGGGGGGGGGTGGGGGGGGGGTGGTGGAGGGTGGGTAGTTCTGGTCTGTGAGATGATGCGATTCAAATGCTTCTTGTTGGTTAGGAATGTGATGCAGTAAAACCAAAGGCACATTAAGAAGGAAGTTAGTGGGCAGCGCCTGTGGCTCAGTAAGTGGGGTGCCGGCCCCATATACCAAAGGTGATGGGTTCAAACCCAGCCCTGGCCAAACTGCAGCAACAACAGCAAAAACAAAACAAAACAAAAAAACAATAGCTGGGTGTTGTGGCGGGCACCTGTAGTCCCAGCTGCTTGGGAGACTGAGGAAAGAGAATTGAGAATTGACTAAGTCCAAGAGTTGGAGGTTGCTGTGAGCTGTGTGCCATCATAGCACTCTACCAAGGGTGACTCTATTAAAAAAAAAAGAAGAAAAGGAAGGAAGTTAGATTAGATGGTTGCTAAAGTTTTTTTCCATTTCTTAACATCCTAGATATGCATGGAATGATACATGTATTTTTGTTGCCTGGGAACAAGCTCTGTGACGATAATGCAAGTGGGTAAAAAAGGTGTCTTTTTTTTTAAATTATTTTTTTATTTTTTATTTTTCATTTTTTTAATTTATTTTTATTGTTAAATAATCGCTGTGTACATTAGTGCAATCAAGGGGAACAATGTGCTGGTTTCATATACAATCTGAAATATTCTCATCAAACTGTTCAAGGTAGCCTTCATCACATTTTCTTAGTTACTGTATGTAGGCATTTGTATTCTGTATTTAGTAAGGTTCGCCTGTACCCATTCTAAGATGCACCGTAGGTGTGGCCCCACCCATTACCCTCCCTCCACCATAACCTCCCCCTCCCTTCCCCTTCCTAGGCCCTTTCCCCAAATTCTTGTGCTATAGTTGGGTTATAGCCTTTGTGTGAAAGCTATAATTTAGCTTCATAGTAGAGCTCAGTACATTGGATACTTTTTCTTCCATTCCTGAGAGACTTTGCTAAGAAGAATATGTTCCAGCTCCATTCATGTAAACATGAAAGAGGTAAAGTCTCCATCTTTCTTTAAGGCTGCATAGTATTACATGGTATACATGTACCACAATTCGCTAGTCCATTCGTGGGTCAATGAGCACTTGGGCTTCTTCCATGACTTAGCAATTATGAATTGGGCTGCAATAAACATTCTGGTACAGATGTCTTTGTTATATTGTGAATTTTGGTCTTCTGGGTATAAACCTAGGAGAGGAATTATAGGATCAAATGGCAGGTCTATTTTTAGGTCTCTAAGTATTCTTCAAACATCCTTCCAGAAGGGACGTATTAGTGGGCATTCCCACCAGCAGTGTAGCAGTGTGCCCTTTCCTCCACATCCACGCCAACATCTCTGGTTTTGGGATTTTGTTATGTGTGCTACTCTTGCTGGGGTTAGGTGATATCTCAAAGTAGTTTTGATTTGCATTTCTCTGATGATTAAGGATGATGAGCTTTTTTTCATGTGTTTGTAGATTTTGTGTCTGTCTTCTTTGGAGAAGTTTCTCTTCAAGTCCCTTTCCCACCCTGTGATGGGGTCATGTGTTCTTTTCTTGCTAATACGTTTGAGTTCTCTGTGGATTCTGGTTATTAGACCTTTATTGGAGGTATAACCTGCAAATATTTTCTCCCATTCTGAGGGTTGTCTGCTTGCTTTACTGACTATGTTCTTGGCTGTGCAGAAGATTTTTAGTTTGATCAGGTCCTAGTAGTGTATTTTTGGTACTGCTTCAGTTGCCTGGGGGGTCCTCCTCATAAAATGTTCACCCAGGCTGATTCCTTCAAGAGTTTTCCCTGTACTTTATTCAAGTATTTTTATAGTTTCATGTCTTAGGTTTAAATCTTTTATCCAGTGAGATTCTATCTTAGTTAATGGTGAAAGGTGTGGGTCCAATTTCAATCTTCTACAGGTTGCCAGCCAGTTCACCCAGCACCATTTGTTAAATAGGGAATCTTTTCCCCACTGAATGTTCCTAATTGGCTTGTCAAAGATCAAATAATGGTAAGTAGATGGATTCATCTCCTGGTTCTCTATTCTGTTCCAGACATCTACCTCTCTGTTTTTGTGCCAGTACCATGCTATTTTGATCACTATCAATTTATAGTACAGTCTCAGGTCTGGTAGTGTGATTCCTCCTGCTTTGTTTTTATTGCTGAATAATGTTTTGGCTATTTGAGTTTTTTCCTGATTCCATATAAAATGAAGTATTATTTTTTCAAGATCTTTAAAATATGGTAATGGAGCTTTAATAGGAATTGCACTAAAATTATATATTGCTTTGGGCAGTATGGACATTTTAACAATGTTGATTCTTCACAGCCATGAGCATGGTATGTTTTTCCATCTGTTAATATCTTCAGCTATTTCTTTTTTTAAAGTTTCATAGTTCTCTTTGTAGAGATCTTTCATGTCCTTTGCTAGGTAAACTCTCAAAAATTTCATCTTCTTTGGCACTACTGTGAAAGGAATAGAGTCCTTGACTGTTCGGCTTGGTTGTTGTTGGTATATATAAAGGCTACAGATTTATGGGTGTTGATTTTGTAGCCTGAGACATTGCTGTATTCCTTGATCACTTCTTAAAGTTTTGTAGTAGAATCCCTAGTGTATTCCAGATATATGATCATATCATCTACAAAGAGTGAA
>CAUYPK010038587.1:0-18460 GCA_963574355.1 Loris lydekkerianus
ATGAGGAAAGGACCAAGGAAGGGGAAGGGAGGGGGGAGGTTTGGGTGGAGGGAGGGTGATGGGTTGGGCCACATCTATGGTGCATATTTTTATCTATAATAAAAAATAAATAAATAAATTAATTAATTAAAAAAAAAAGAAAAAAAAAAAAAGAAAAGAAAAGCACCACCATATTTGAGTACCTACTGTGTTCCAGACACTGTAAAGCTGTGGTTCTCAACCTTCCTAATGCCGTGATGTATTTTCATTGTTACAAAGGGGTCTCAACCCACAGGTTGAGAGCTGCTGCTGTAAGGCATTGAGTCCTTTTCAGAGGTGAGCTAGCTAGCTACCTTAACTATCAATCCATCCGTGCATCTATCTGGTCCTGCCTTCATGGCACTTACAATAGCGGAAGACACATTAATAAATACGTAATAATTGTGAATTGTGGTACATATTATGCAGGAATGGGAAGCAATGGTGGAAAATAATGGTGAGTGAGTAGAGTCCACTTTGAGGCTCTTTGGGTCAGCCTTTTGGAGGCATGCATGTTGATACCTATAGTAGGAGAAGGAGTTGGCCATGGAAGATGAAGTGGAAGAGCTTTCTGGTAACTAACTCCATGTGCAATGAGCCTGAGGAAGCTGGGAAGCTGGTGCATGGCAGGATGTAAAAAAAGGTCGGTAAATCCAGAGGGAAAAAGAGAATAGAAGTTGCAAGTCTTTCGCACCTAAGCTGGCGGTTTGGATTTTGTGTGGCGTGCAATACTGCTCTAAGTAAGTTCATAACAATGGGAGACATGCAGGACAATCTCAATAAATACCGCGAGATGGAATATCGTAAAATATCAATTACCTACATGTCATTCTGTGCACTCAAAGCGATTCTAATCAAACCTACAATGGATGTTTCATTACATTTGATAAGTAGATTCTGTTAATATAAAAAATGCGCCAAAGGCAAGAATAATCAAGATATTTCTGAAGAAGGATGAGGAAGAGGGATCTTCTCTAACAGAAATCAGGATTCTGTGAATCTATAGTAATTAAGACCACACATGGTTGTGGTGTACGGAGGCCAGCGGACTAGAGAGCTCAGCAAGTAATTCACGCATGTAAAGCATTCTGGCAGAAGTCAGATACCCCCTGGTAGAGCAGGGAAAAAGAGACCCTACTTATGAAAAGGACCTGACAAAACCATTTATCCATGTAAGAAAAAAATGCACTTTGCGCTCCATCTCATACCATACACAAATATTAATTGCAGATATGTCAAAGATTTAAATTTAAGAGTAAACTATACAACTTTTGGTAGAAATGAGACCTCACCTATACTGTGTATATTGCAAGCATACATGTCATATATATTAATAGTAGAGTATAAATGTCTAAACACAATAATTCAATAAGGGAGTTGAATGATATATTGACCAGTTTGATGTGAACATTCTAGATTGTATATAGAGTCAGCACATTGTACCCCATACATGCAGTAATGTACACAGTTGTGATGTAATAATTTAAAAAAGAAATATAAATAAATACTTTCACAATCTGCAAAAAAAAAAGAAAGAAATATAGGAAATCATCTTTCTTACTACAGGTAAGAACGAGTTTCTTAAGGTTGCAAAATATGCTCATTATATAAGTAAAGACTGATAAAATTGGCTATAATTAAGGAATTTTGTTTTCAAAAGAATTAATAATGACAAAAAGTTATATGTATAACTGGAAAAACATTTTAAAGTCTATTTAGGCTCAGCACCTGTAGCTCAGTGAGTAGGGCACTAGCCACATACACCAAAGCTGGTGGGTTCGAGCCCAGCCTGCTAAACAATAATGACAACTGCAACCAAAAAATAGCCAGGCATTGTGGGGGGGCACCTGTAGTCCCAGCTACTCAGGAGGCTGAGGCAAGAGAATTGCTTAAGCCCAGGAGTTGGAGGTTGCTGTGAGCTGCGACACCATGGCACTCTATCAAGGGTGACAAAGTGAGACTCTGTCTCAAAAAAAAAAAAAAAAAAGTCTATTTAAAATATTATTACATATCATTAAGAAAAAATATATAACTCAATAGGATCATGGGTAAACAACATGAATAGACATCCTACTAAAACTGAAATGGAAACGAATCACAAACACATGAAGAGATATTGAACCTTATTAGTGACAGAAGGGATATCAAGAGAGAGAACAATGGGAGAGATTTTACTCTTATTGGACTGAAGAAGAATTCTAACAAAACCAAATATGGGAGAGAGTTTGAAATCATAGCTGTTCTTATGCTTTGCTGGCATGAGTGTAAATTCGTGAAACCAGTTTGGAAAACAGTTTGTGTCATTTTTTATAAAGTTGAACATTCATTTGCTATATGACCTAGTTTTTAGCTAGAAACCCAGGAGAAAATCTCGTACACACACAGCAGGAGGTGTGTCTGAGGATACTCATTTCATCACTGCTGATGACATTGCGGAAGCAATGCTAGCAATATAATGTGGGGCTAAAAAGTTTCAAAAGATTATGGACAACTTAAAATCCTTTCTTATGTTAAGATACTAATGAAAACAAACCAATATGCTTTTAAGGAGTACATGTAAATAGAAAAGTGATATAAAATATAAATGAGTCATACAGAAGATTCAGGACAGTGAAGAGTCAGGATGAATAGGGAGATGTGCTTTTGTAGATCGTGAGTAAATGCCAGATACTCTCTAAGTTCTGGTTGCCTTGTTAGGTGGTACATTCCTGAAAAATGAATGAATAAATAGAAAAGAAGGTCATGTATGGACCAGTGAGGAAAGTGTTTTATGAAACTAGGAGGGGGATTAGTCTGATTGTGGGCACCCAAGTTGTAGGTCCGAGCATGAAGGACCTTTTGACTCGATCTGGTCCAATGCTTTGAACTTATAAATGTGGAAACTGAGGCCCAGGTTGGGAAAGGGACCAGTTCAAGTAGATTACTTGGAAATGGCAAACCAAAAGTCAATCTTAAGTTTCCTAATTGTACAATTCACTATTTGATTTGTAGTAACACGTGTGTTAAAATAAATAAATAAATAAAATAAACTAAAATAGAGACCAAGAAAGCAGTGACCATTTTTGTACCATTTTGAAGGACTCTGAAGGAGACCTGGTGTGTGTGTGTGTGTATGTGTGTGCATGTGTCTACGTATTGAAACCTTAGGAGGTAGACCAAGGTTCCTACAGGTGTCAGATTTAGGGAATTACCTTTTTCTTGGTGAAGAGAAAAAAAAAAAAATTACTCAAAGTTCCACTGGTTTAGGGTGAGGGGAGAAAAGCCACCTGCTATGTCCTGAGCCAGTGAAAGAACGAACTATGAATCACTAATTTGGATCCCAGACCCCAGACACTTCAGAATAGAGGCCCCAACCGTCCTGTGGAGAGATGAAGCCTGCAAACACCTTCATTATGTTTTCACCAAAACAGAAGTGAAAGAACCAGCCAGTGAGAAGAGGTGATTCCATGTTGTATCCCCCAGTCTCAGTGGAATTCCAACAGGTGTAACGGGGGAACATCTGAGATGAAAACACACAGCCTGTGATGTTGAAGAGTCACTTTACTATTAAACACCACATCTAGGCACATTCTACTGAAGGGATCACAGCAGCCAGAGAGAGTGCCATCCCCAGCCACAGGAGGTCACCCTGCCAAGGCCCTGGGCCCACACACAGTGCATCTCAGGAATGTGCAGGAGGGCCCACAGGGTGCTGGGTGCAGACCCAACTCTTCATTTCCTCCCCTCCCCTCTCCTAGAACAACTGTTTTGCATAGCATTAAAATTAACCTGGAGTTCTCTTCTTTTTTAATACCAAATTTTTCTTCCATAAAACCTCTAGAGCAGCGATTTTCAACCTGCATGTGGCGTTAAGAGGATCTTAGGTGTGCTGTGAAAATATTTAATGATCACTAATTAAATTATTTTTGAAAGACGTTCCAAGCACAGTAAGTATATTCTCTTAGGTACTCTTTTTTGGATCTCCGTTAATTTAAGTGAGCTGAAAATGTTTAACTCTAAGTTCAAGGGTGTTGTGAGATAAAAAAGGTTGACAATCACTGGTCTAGAGAGGAATTCTTGCAGAAGTTCATGAGAAACAGCTGGGAGCCTGGGGAAGGGACAGCAAGTTTCTCCCATGAAGTTACTAGGGCATGGATCTGAGGGGGCCAGCAGCTCCTCCTGTCCAGGAGAAATGGGATACAGCCCTGGGTCATACTGACATACAGGTACACATGTGGCATTTTATGATGCCACTTAAAATCATGAAAGTATACACTCTACACATGCATGCCTGAGTGTATACACCAGGATAAACATACTTACATGTTTGCACTGCACACAGATTTTCCACACCGCAACCCCTATTGTTTTTCTATCACTGAATAATTTATGTTTACCATGAAAACCTTCTTCTTGCCCGGAGAACATTATTTGCAATCCTTCAGGCAAGAGTGGTATGCATGTGTTGATTTCCACTGTCACATTACCCAGCTCCATTACAAATACCTGTGTTGCAATAGAGGAAAAAAAAAAAAAATATCCCCAAGGCAAAGAGGGAGGCAGCCCTGATATTCCACAAATGTATGACAAGCACCTCTAATGGGCCCACTTACATAAATGAAACTCACTCCCATCAGAATCCAACTTCTTTTCCTTCCCAACTGAGTGTCAGAAATCGTTCTGTTCAACCAGAGCGGTTTCAATTGAAACACCTGCCAGCCTCCCTGTCAGCCAAAATGACCTGTACGTGGCAACTACCCAGGAACGCCTATATTTCTGGAAGAGAAACATCCTATGGAGGTTGAGTGATGAGCAGAGGGGTAGACCAAAAAAAAATGGCTCCTAGATGTCCCAGAGCCCTGACTTTTAAGATTTAGGGAAGGCCTCTGGGCAAATCTATTAAGTTTTTGTGTGTGTGTATATTTTTTTGGATCTCATGAAAAGCACAACAGAACTAACTTCTGCTATCCAGGAGGAGAAAAAAAATAAAAGATTTGTGAAGGAAGGTCTGCCGTGGTACACTGGCTTCAGCATCAGAGTTGCAAGATGTCATTAGTAAAACGTAAAGGGATATTGACAGAAGGATACCTCCCTGCGTGTCTTCAATTACTCCATGTGCTGTTTAGCAACCTTAAGAGAAAAAGGCCAATGCTTCTTGAACTTGATTCTTAAAGAAAATTAGCACCTAGCGCCTGCCTGTGCCTGAGCGAGTCAGCGTAACATCACACAGAGGTGGAGTCTGGAGGAGTGAGAGTGAAGGAAGTGTGAGCCAGGACCAAGACTGGTTGTTTTTTATTTCTAGCAGATATTAGCTAGGATAACACATGAGAGGAGATTGGATTCATCTCACACAATGCTTCTTCCTAACCCTGGATTATATTAAAAACAATTCCCCAGGAACTTAACACACACAACAACACAACTCCTCACCCAGAGATTCTGATTTATTTGGATCTGTCTGTCTGTCCATCTGTCCGTCCATCCATCTATCCATCCATCTATATATCCATATTGTTCCAAGATTTCAAAGTGTACATTTAAAAAAAATAGACTTTATGTTTTAGAGCGACTTTACCTTGAGCAGAATTGCAAAATTGAGCAGAAATTATCTGAAGGTGTGATTCTAATCTTCAGCCAGGCTTCAGAACCACTAAATTAGACAAAAATCCTCACTCCTTATTCAGATAACGTACAAATCCACACACTTATCCAAGGAGTATTTACTGAGTGTCTACTATGTGCAAGCTACTGTTTTAGATCTTCAGGACACATTGAAAAGCAAAAGTGTGTAGCCTGTGTTAGTTATTACGGGACCAAAGGCTGCCAGGTTGGGGACCCATGGGCGAGCAGACATCGCAGTTGAGTCTGAGTTGTCTGCCAGCAGAATCTCCTCTTCCCAGAAGAACTCGGTCTTTTGTTCTAGTCATGCCTTTGACCGATTGGATGAGACCCATCTGTATTAGGGAGGGCCATCTGCTTCCCTCCAAGTCCACTGATTGAAATGTTAATCCCATCCAAAAACACCTTCACAGATACATCCAAAGTAATGTTTGACTGCACATCTGCCAAACTGTGGTGTAGCCAAATTGACATAAAATTCACCAGCATAGGGCCCACACCCTCATGGGGCTAAAAGTCAAGGGCAGGGTTGGATAGCCCCGAAATGCACAAACAAAATCAGTGCATACTGTGAAAATACTATGAAAGAGAGCACATTCTTGAGAGAAAAAGCAGAGGGAACGTGTTTTGGATCAAGCAGGCAAGACAGGAGAAAGCCTCTTTGGGGGTGAAGAATAGGAGGGAGCCGGCTTTGGGGGGGTAAAGCTCAGAGTGCTCGAGGCAGAAAGAGTGGCCATCACCAGGTCGCGTGGGCTGTGGGGTAATGGGTGAGCCTAAGACAGTGTCAAAAGGCTGCAATAAGCAAAGGGAGGGGAGATGGGAGATGAAATGAGAGAGGCTGGCAGGGCTGGACCATGCAGTGCCCTAAAGAGAAGGCGCATGATCAGATTTCCTCTTTAGACAGTCTGTCCAGCTGCAACGTGGAGAAGTGGAATTGGGGGCGTGGTGGTGGATGTGGGCCAGCAGAGAGGTACTGAAATGGTCCAGGCATCTAGGTGAGGGGTCACAACAGTGGATACAGGGCCAATGGGCCTGACCTGTGTTTGCTGTGGCAGGAGAATGATCAGACTTTCTGGGCATTTGCTGTGCAGCAGCGGGGACAATGGATGACCTTCACATTGCTGGCTTGAATGATTCAAAAGAAACAAGAGCTTTTATTCTTTTCCTAGTTACCAGCCTGGCTTCAGTTATACTCAATGGTGGCCAGCATTATGCAAATTCTGTGTCCTAATTAACTAAGATCTCGTTTGAATTATGCAAACTCCTGCTTTGGGCTGTATTAGTCACTATCCAGCTGATTTCTTCCTGCCTAGACCACCTCCCGGCCATCTGGACCCTGGTGTTCCATCCTCCCTCCACTCCTCGGTGGACCAGAGTCACAAGGCAGTCTGGGTTCAGGGATCCCTGAGCAGGAGGAGCTGAATGAATGAAGAACTTGCCTGTTTATCATTCATCTAAACCAGTGGTTCTCAACCTTCCTAATGCCACGACCCTTTAATACAGTTCCTCATGTTATGGTTATGGTTGGGGGTCACCACCACATGAGGAACTGTATTAAAGGGTCACAACATTAGGAAAGTAGAGAACCACTGATTCTATACAGAGCTGTGAAGCTCTGTGGAGTTTGCACATGAGCTTCCTCACAGCTGGTTCCCTCACTCCATCAATATCTGTCTCTGCTTTTCTCCTGTGCAGAGCTCTCTGTCTCAGAAGATGCCTGGCCTTCTTGCAATGCACACTGATGGAAGGTTGGTTCCTGGGGACCATGATTTTTTATAAGATTGAATCCAACCATCTGTAGGCTGAAAAATATTGACAAACCCTCTGACCTATTATACCCTTTAAAGACACTCCCACCCAGGAACACCGTCTTGTTTTACTGAAGCAAAGTCTGTGTTTTATTTAACTCTGAACGCTAGGCACCTAGAATAGCTTGTAAGATAAATGCCAATCAACTCTAGCATAATCAAGACACCCATTCCTGCCTCATTAGGGTCTTCTCATTCCTTTTAAGCTTCTCAGATTTATACACTGTAATTAGAAGCATGGTGATTTTGACTGCTAAACAGAAAGGCTTACTGGGAAGCTTCACATGTCTGAATTTTAAATATTTTCACACTTCGTTAACCCAGTTGCAAGTGTAACATCTTCTGGCCCAATTCCCTCACACTGCGTGATTTTTATATTTGGACAGAGACGAGAACAATTAATTGAATTGAAACACATATTGATTACTGTTTTTCATGAACTCTGAACAGCTTGTCTCTAAATGATTTTATTGAAGAGTTTTTAGACAACTGTTTGGCTGGAATTAGACAAGTGTTTGGCTGGATTGTGACTCTGGTGACCTCATTCTGGCTATAAATGCCTGTCTGCATTTGTGATGGTCTGAGGTTTTGGTGAGTTGTAGCTTTTCCTAAGAGCTGACTCAGAATGGGAGGCCACACCACCCTATGCTGGGGAACCCTGATATCTCATTCAAACTCAAGAGCAGGGTTCTGGAAGAATCTATGTGAATCACATGCTTTCCGTATGCCCGATGTAAATACACAGCTCTTTTGACCCCAAGTGAGCAGGAATATTCCTTAGTTCATTCAATACTGACATTATTCATGCAAAGACTGCAATGTTTTCATCAAGCAGAGTTTTCCAGATGAGTTGATATTCCCCTCCCCATCTCTAGTATCCCCTGGTGCATATCCAGATTGTGTCTCCAGGACCAGTGCTGTTTATGCTTTAACATGCTTGCGGATCACCTGGGGATCTTGTTAATGCAGACTCTGCTTCAGTGGGTCTGCGTTGGGGCCTGAGATTCTGAATCTCTAAACATGCTCCCAGGTGATGGTGACGCTGATGATTTGTGGACACAGGGCCTTTGATAATTCCTCTCTTTGTGCACGATCTTTGTTTGGACAGTGATCACAGAAGTACATTCTGCATCTTCCACTCAAGTACAAATCCTGAAGCTCTGAGGTTGTGGTCTAATGCATCCTAATATCGCCTGTTGCAGCTAAGACGAGGCTGGCTGCAGCAGGCTCTGATGAGCAGCTGAGCTCCCAGTTCAGTGGGCAAAAAGAGAGGTCATGGCTGCTGCACAATTAGGTCGTTTCACAGCCCTGGGGTGGCACAGGTCAGGGTGAGCTCCATCCCTTAGGGAGCTCATCAAGATAAGAACTCATTACTGAAAGGAGGGGGAGGGTGTCAAAGCTGTGTTAGCAGCAGGAAAGATGCAGCTGTAACAGGCTTTCATGTCATCTGCCCAGGTACAAGGTCTTCTAGTAAATAGCTGAACCCTCATCACAATATCGCAAATAATGGAAATGCCCTTGACCCTTGGTGCATTTTGCAGATGTCCCCAAGGGCACCGTGTGCCCACCGTCTATTATCCACACAACAGCTGGATGATCTTTCAAGAATGTAAAAGTGTTGAAACACATTCTTGTTTGTAAAGCATCGCAAGAATGGAAAAGCAAGTATCCAATGTACTTAATACTAATATGAAGCCAGTAGATGAACTGATACACGCCCACATGAGGAAAAATCAATTCAATTCAAGTTGGGGGTTAAGGAGAAGAAGGGAGAGAAGAAAGGGAAGGAGGGAGGGGGGTCGGTGGGCTCCCACCTGATGGACATAACACGAGGGTATATGGTGTTCCTGCTGTGTGAGGGGCACAACTACCACAGGGGCGTTACCTAACAAAAACAAAGGCAAACACTGTAACCTAATCATTTCTTCCCTCCTATTAATCAGAAATTAAAAAAAAAAAAGAATGTAAATCTAATTCCTTCATTCTTCTGATTAAAACCCTCGAAGGCAGCAGTTCTCAACCTGTGGGTCACGACCCCTTTGTAACAATGAAAATACATCCTGCATATCAGATATTTACCTTATGATTCATAATAGTAGCACAATGACAGTTAGGAAGTAGAAGCAAAAATCATTTTATAGTTGGGGAGGTCACCGCAATATGAGGAACTGTATTAAAGGGTCGGGGCATCAGGAAGGTTGAGAACCACTGCTCTAAGGTGTTTTCTTTGCTCTTGGGATAAATCAAACTCTAAGAGCTCGGCCTTCCTTGCCCTGCCCACCCACTCTCCCCCACGGTCTCATCCCTGCCCTCCACCCTCACCAAGTGACCCAAGCCTCAGTCACTGTACCCTCCCTTCCATATTTCAGACCTGCTAAGGTCATTCTCACCTCGGGGCCTTCCCCAGGGCTGTTTTCCTGCATGTGTCATCACTGTTTCACCTTCAAACACACTGGGAAGCTTAAAGGCAAGGTTTAAACAGCCAAGAACTCATAAGGCAGAATCTGTGATTTTGTGGGTTTGACATGGATTCACTTTTCTCTTCATTCTCACCCAATTGAAGCCTGGAAGAGTCTGACACCTTCGTGGGAATGGAAGCCCAGAGAAAATGGGATTTAATCAAAGCCACTCAGATTTTGGGGGACAGAAGCAGAATTGTCCAAGGATAAATTCAGAGGTTGTGACTTAGATTCATGGGAAAATAAATTTAATCTTGACAGCATTTGGACCTGCTATATTTAACAATGACACTGTCATAATAATGAGACACTCCATCCCTCCCTTTCCCTCTCCCCAACTTTTTTTCTTTCTTTTTTTTTTTTTTTTTTTTGCCATTTGAGTTTGCTGAGTCCAAGTACAAGGTTGTGCGTGGGAGGGCATACAGGATTTCACTTCCATTTGTGCTATTCTATTCTTCTTTGTAACAAAATACTCTTTTTTGAGGGAAGAAGAGGGTGAATTTTAATTTATGGATTTCTCTCTTGAAATTACAATTAGAACCTAATTTTTAAAATCAAATTGGTTTCATCTAATTAAATTTGGAAATTGCCTCATAAACACATGCTTTGTTAAAAATGTCTTTAATAGCAAGGTCCCCTGCTTACTCTCTGGGACTGAATTAAGTTGGGCCCTGCATGGAGGGGACTCCCCATCTCTCTGCTCAGGAGGACATACTGTCCTATGAATTGGGAAAACATTCCAAAAAGTATTATTTTCTAGAGCGGAACTTCAGACTTTAATACACAGGGAGCTTGTTAAACTAAAGATTCGGATTTGGGAGGTCGAGATGGGACCTGAGATGCTGCATCTCTAACCAGCCCCCTGGAGACACTGGGGCTGCGGGGCCGTGAACTACACTGGGTTGCAGGAAGGTGAAGGACCTCTGTGTCTGAAGGTGACACGGGTTTGTCACCTTGGCTGTATGATTTTGGCCTTCTCATTTCACCCTCTGCCCTTACACTTTTGTCATTTTTATGTAAGGATAACAGCTAACATTTATACTGTTATTTTAAATGCCACGCTGTGTAAAACATGTATTTCATTTGATTTTCCCAGCAGCCCTATAAAACAATTTTATTATTTTCTTGATTTCTCAGATGAGAAACTTGAGGATCTAAGAGGTTACTTGATGTATGGAAGGTCAGAAAGTAAGTATCAGAGGTGGGATTCAGATCTAGGCTGCCTGATCTCCAAAGTCAACATTCTTAGGCCTCCCTAGCTTTTGACACGCATGATTGCAGTCAAGTTCATGCTCAAAATACAATGGCCCAAGCCTATAACCTCCTTGGCTCCCTTCATGGTATTCCTTTCTAATTTTGGCATATTCCCAAAAGGTAGCCTCAAATGTTTACAAACAAGTGAGCCAGCTGTTCTGGCCCTGGTTCCCTGTAATCATAGCTCAAGGAGCAGCGAAGAAGTGACTTAAAGGTCCCTCAATATAGCTGTCATTAGCGGAGTCCATCACAGAATGCCAATATCCCTTGTATCCAGTTTTGTATTTTAATTCACAAAAGGCATTGGGTTCACACAGAAGTTAAAAGAGTGTGCTGTTCCTGCCTCTGTGCCTGGAGCTGCAGGGAATGTACCACATAATGACACCTCAACATCGGGAGTTATTGCTCACATGGGGCATCTAACTCACAATTGTGCCTGTACCTTTGTTTCTCTTCTGCCTACCTCTTTCTTCTTGTCATGGAAGAGCAACCATGATCTTGCTAGTCCAGGCCAATGCATAGACCTACTAGAGGAAAAAGTATATTCCTTCCAAGGAAGCAGTCTGTGCAGAGATATGACTCCATCCACACATGACCCAGACCCAGGATTTTCAGGTGCATGAAGGGGAACAGAACCGGGCCTTTTCATGACAAAATCATCATCAATCAAAGGCAAAATAATAATAATAATAAGTGATTGCCACGAGTTAGACATAAAGGTAAATTGATTCCATTTGAAGGAATGCCTTTTATTTTGAAATTGTACTCTATATTTTTAGAATTCTGTCTTTTATAAAATTATGTTGATTAAAGATGGTAAATTACCCTACGTGAATACCCTAAACCTTTTGAAATGTTAGTGGCCTGTGAATACCAAAAGTCTGGAACATCTGGCTAAGACAGCGTTTTACATAACAGGAGGAATTTAACTCCCAAAATTATGGGTCCTTTTCCTCTGCTTTACAAAGAATGGCCTGTCGCACACAACAGATCGCTATTTCATTTATGTGTGTGTATGTGTGCTTGTGGTCTCTGCTTCCTAGAGAGGAGCATGTAGCTCTGACAGGACTGAACTCTGGTACAGTGAAATTTCCAGGCCCTCTCTTCCCAGACTAGACGCTAAACGCATCCTAGGCAAAGTGTCTCTGTATGAGGCACTTCCCCTAGGAGGGAAGTTTCTCTCAAGCACATGACCGGAGAAGGTTCATAAATGGTGGGGGGTGTGATCTGTCCCCTCCTCCCACGTACTGATCCTGGGAGCTGCACCAAGCTCCTGGGGATTTCTGCAGTGGAGATGTTAGACAGCTCTTCTGAGAAAGGCAAGATTTAGTGAGTCAGGGGTTTCCCAAACACCCGGCATATGTTGAATAATCATCTCCCTCAGAGAGCTCTGGGCACCTTCTAAGTCTTTCTAGAGAGTCTCATCAGATTATTCCTATTTCTCCCCCATCAAATCCTTACTTCACTCCCCAGAGTTCACCCTCTCTAACAGCAGCAACGTTCTTCCCCAAGTCCAGTCTCGAGGTCAACGCTTTTCAACCAGTGTGCCGCAGTATACTGATATGCTACGATGGGATCTTAGGTGTGTTGTGAAAATTCTTAAAAATCATTAATTAAATTGGGTGGCGCCTGTGGGCTCAAAGGAGTAGGGTACTCGCCTCATATGCCAGAGGCGGTGGGTTCAAAACCAGCCCCAGCCAAAAACTACCAAAAAAAAAAAAAAAAAAAATTAATTAAATTATTTTTGAAAGAATTTTAGAGCTCAGTAAATATGTTCTTTTTTTCACCTTTTTTTTTTTTTTTTTTTGATCAACATAATTTAAGAAGTTTTGCTATAGGTTCAAGTGTGCCTGTGCCATGAGATAACAAATGTTGACCAACACCACTTGGGTGTGTGTTTCTGCAGGTGCCCCTCAATGGCTCAAGCCCTTCCACAGACCTGTGTTTCCGTCCAAGGATGATGTTTGTGTCTTTGTCCCCCTCAGACTTCCCAGGGCAACCCTCAGGCAGCAATTCCCACTGTCATTTTATAGATGAGGAAAGGGACACTGAGAGAAAGGAGAAACCTGCCAAAGGGAACTCGAGATTTGGGTAGTGCTATTAGGACCTTAGACCATGCCGTTCCAGCTGCAGCATCCGCGCCCTTCCCTCTGCAGTGCTGTGTTTTTCTCTTTCATCCCGTATTATAATCTTATGTTGCCTAAGAATACAAGGGGCCCAAGGAGGGGCAGCCTTTACCTACATCCCAAGACTTGAGTGTTAGCTTTATTAACTTTGGTGATGTTTTGCTTTATTTTGTTTTCCAATGAATTTTTATATGGTTTGTTTTGGTTTTACAAGTTTTTAGGAAGCCGTATTGTATTGGCATGATTGGGTACATTCCCATCTGAGTAAATTCTGTTCCGTCTGATAAGGTCCCACTAATTAATGCTTGGGAGACGCTCTGGACACTATCACCTGGGTGACAAAATATATCTGTGTCAGAGGGCAATTTAAGAACCATGTACCCTTGTGGCAGAGAGTAGACCCTGGGGTTCTTTTTAAAGCCCAGGGGCTGATATGGGTGGGCTGGGCTGGGCGTCTTATGAGTATCAGTTTTCCAGATGACTAGATAAGTGTGAACTGCTGTTTGCCAGGCCTGGGTCTTTTCTTCCATGTCTGGATAATCTGGCTCCATGAGTTCTGATTCTTTTGTGGAAGAGATCAGTTGTCACCAAAATACTTCTATGGATGGTGTGTGCAAATTTCTCTATCTCTGGGGCTATCTAGACAGCTCAATTGTGTGCCCTTGTGTTTTCTTCCCATTGTACCACCAGGAGCCTCTTAGTAAGTTGTGTCTCACTCACCTTTCTGCCCTTGGGAGTGGTATTTAGCAACTGCAGGCTGAAGTGACTTGAACAAAGCTAAGCCAATGGATACAGCACAAAGGGCCTCCTTACCTCATAGAGCGTGATGACCCCATTGGTCTCATTGGGGGGCTTCCACTGGATGTAGATCTTCTCCTCAAAGGGCCCCCCTTGGATGGACTCCAGAGGAACAGCTCCTGGAACTGCAGAATGGACAAGTTATGAATTGGAGGCCACCTTCCACGGCATGTCTCCACCCCATTGACCTAGGACAGGGTTGACAAAGTTTCTTCAAGGACTAGACAGTAAATATTTTAGGTCCGATGTGCCATCTGGTCTCTGTCACAACTGCACAACTCTTTCACTGTGGCACACAAATGGCCAGAGATAATCCCTCAATGAATGCGTTCCCCTGATGCTCCCTTTCCAAAAATAGGCAATGGGCTGAATTTGACCATGAGGCAGTTTGCTGACCACTTTTCAGAAGGCAAATGAGGCTTTTCACCTGCAGACTGAGCATGTCTGTTCATGAACTAAACTTGATTCAAGCAGAAAGGACACTACCAGTTCTGCTAGCAAGTGAGAATCTAGAATGAGGCCTTCGCTTCAGGATTTATATGTGAGGAAAGGAAAGTGAGTCTTCCCATCATTTTGCCAACTATCATTTCCCTAACCCTGCCAAGTTTTCTCCAACTTAGGATGTGCTTCCCCAGTTTCCTGACTTAGTTCCTGAATTCAGCTATGGGTCTTAAAATCTCAACCCAATTAGAAGAAGCTTGCCTTGCTCCAAGAAGGCAGCTACCTTGTCTTGCTGCTGGGTTCCCAACGCCTGGCATGGGGTAGACACTTAATAACTATTTGCTGGCTGGGTGAATAAACGAGTGAATGACCTATGCCAACATTTTGCCCTAAGGAGCACAACCTTTCCTGGAGCTGCTTCTGTAAGCAGGTCAGTCTTCCTGCCAGCATCCTCCTGCTCGACTTCACCATCCTCACAGCCTCCTGAAAGATGCTGAACCAGAAAATAAAAATGATGCCCTCAACTTTCAGGTATAACCCCCTAGGGAATCATGAATTCCTGTAAATTATTATTGGATCTATTTATATTTTGGCTTTATAAAAACAGGTACTTTTACTAAGCACTTCCTCTTTGATTGGAATTTTACACTTGTTATTTCACTTAGGCCACAAAACAGTCCGGCCCAGCACGCCATGTCTCCTTTGTGCCAAGAAGGGAACTAAGGCCGAGAGAATTAAATAACACATTCAAGGTCATATGGCTCTTAAGTTGTAAAGAGGAAACTAAACACCTGTCTATGAGCTTTAAAGCATGCAGCCTTAATCATCATGTTCTGCCTCCCTACCTATAGCCTTGGCCATGTTGCAATCAGTTCCCCATTGTTAAATTAAAACATACTTAGTTTTGCTCGTTATGGACATGACATATAGAATTGGTTGACTCTTAGGACTATATACCAAAAGGTTAACAAAAGAAAAGAACAAAATCACTCACAATCCCCATACTCAAAGATATTTTTTCCAGGATTTTGATGCACATAAAAGGGATACACATTTTACTTTTAAAATCTAAAATATGCCTATGCATAGATGTTTCTTATTTGTAAAAAGAATAACTCCCACCATGCATATTGTGCTGTGACTTTATTCTATCACTAGGGAAGTCATAGATTTCAACAACAACAAAAATCCTTAGGTGTTGTTTAGGGCCGTGCATTTTAGTGGCTGCTTAGAGGAGTAGGTGCCTCTTTATGGACATAAATCCTTTATTATTGGGCATTAAAGTTGGTTATGTTCTTCATGATCATGAGCAATGCTGGAACGAGCTAACTAATAAATAAGAATCAGCATACTGACAAGAAAGTATTTGCATGTAACTCTGCTGATGTCCCTACGATAAATGTTTGGAAATTAATTTAGTGGGCCAAAATAAAAATATTTTATTTTTAAGGATTTTGATAGATATTACCAGATTGTTTTCCAGAAAGTTTGTACCATTCTGGACTGGTATCCTTCTGCCGCAACAGAAGAATATGTCTAGTCCCTATCCTTGCCAACACTGACTATTGAAAAATTAAATGTGCATGGGCATCATTTTTAGAATATTAGAGAATACAAATTTTGTTTCCAGTGTTACTAGCCATTTTCACTGATCCTTTGATGAACAAGCTCCCTGCACCCCTCATTTCCCTGTATGGGTCTTCCTTTTTGCTTATATTTGTCTTATAGGTTTGTAATTATAATCTCTTTTTAAGGACATAATCTTTCTTGCATAGGTTACAAGTGTTTTTGCCAGTTTTTCATTGGCTTTTAAATCTGTTAGGTATGAAGAAGATTTGCATTAGTCAGACCTCATTGTTCTCTCTTCTTCACTCTTCTTTCCCACAAATATTTATTGTGTATTTCTTATGATCAAGGGAGTGGGACACTAGGGAATACATCAGCAACAAGAAAAGATGTAGTCAAATCCTTGTTAAAGCTTGTATAAAAAGGGAGATAGACACTACATAATTACACCCAGAATTAATTCATTACACCTGTTACCAGGACTCTTGAGGTACAGGGATACCGTATTAGGAGAATTAGAACAAGCAGAGAAGAACTAGTTCAGCAAGCTTGAGTAGAAGTTACTAGGATGTGAGGGGAGGAGGTATGGAAGGGTTGTAGATAGCTTTGTAAGGTAAATGGTGAAAAGAGAAAATCACTTAGGAGAATGCCATCAACATCTTGGAGAGAAAACATGGTAGCTTGGCCCAGGGTGATGGCAGTGTAGAAAAGAAATGGATGGTGAAGGAGATTTGGGGATGCCAGTTTGGCAATGAATAAAGGTGAGGAGGAAGGGGCGTGTCATGGAGACCCCCAGCCCTTCTGTTTTATACGACTGTGAGATCAGAGTGTTGTTCATAGAAAGGGAGGTTTAAAGGATAACCAGTTTGGGAGAGGAAGCTGGGGATGTCAGGTTTTGTCATATTTCATATTTGAAGCATAAGGAGAACTTCCAAGTGGTAATATTGAGTAGCAGGTGGATATAGGAAGACTGGGGACAGTGTTTGGAAATTGAAACCATGGGCAGAAAATAGATAGCAAGAATAGATAGTAGAGAAACACACACACCCCCACACAGGTTGAGGACTAAGCCAGGAGGAACTTCATTCTCAACAATTAGGAGGAAAACAAATGGAGAAATTGGGAGGCAGTATTCAGAGAGGCAACTGGAAAACCAGGAAGGGAAGCTGTCACTGCAACATCCCAGGATCCCAGGAAGGAAACAGTCTCAGGAAGGGACTGGTCAGTGATCACTGATTGGCTGAGTACACAAGTGAGGTGTGGCTTTAAATTTGCCCATTGAGTAATGTAGCGTCCTCAAGGTCACTTGTGATCTCAAGCAAAAGTAACTTAAGGGAAAACGTTGGTTCACAAGCCATCCTGAAGAGAGTTGGGAACAAAGTGGGAGGTGAAGTCAGTCAAGTCAACAACTAAATACTTTTTGTTGTAAAGAAAAGGAGAAGGCGAAAAGGCAGGGATGAGATAATGGAGCCAAAACAGTGCCCTCCTTCCCACCAAAGAGAAGAGAGGCTATGGCAGGATTAAAGGCACCAGGAAAACTCCAAAATAGATGTCGGGAGGTAGAAGGGTGGGACAGAGACAGGAGGTAAATGACGTTGGTAGGTTTTAAAAAGTCCGGGGTGGGTTTAATGAAGGTACTTTTCCCTCTGCGAGAGAAGAGAGGAGAAAAAAAGTATGAGTCAAGTTATTCTTTTTTATTTTATTTTCTTTTCTTATTTTTATTTTTTATTAAATCATAGCTGTGTACATTGATATGATCATGGGGCATCATACACTAGCTTCATATACCGTTTGACACATTTTCATCACACTGGTTGATGTTTTTAGTTATTGTGCTAAGACATTTACATTCTACATTTACTAAGTTTCACATATACCCTTGTAAGATGCACCGCAGGTGTGATCCCATCTGTCCCCCTCCCTCTACCCACCTCCCTCCTCCCTCCCCTCCCTTTCCCCAACTCCCTATTCTTAGGTTGTAACTGTAACTTAGGTTGTTATAGCTTTCATGTGAAAGCCCTAAATTAGCTTCATAGTAGGGCTGAGTACATTGGGTACTTTTTATTCCATTCTTGAGATACTTTACTAAGAAGAATATTTTCCAGTTCCATCCATGTAAACATAAAAGAGGTAAAAGTCACCATCTTTAAGGCTGCATAATATTCCATGGTGTACATATACCACAATTTATTAATCCATTCGTGGATCGATGGGCACTTGGGCTTTTTCCATGACTTAGCAATTATGAATAGGACTGCAATAAACATTCTGGTACAAATATCTTTGTTATGATGTGATTTTTGGTCTTCTTTTAATAGCATTCTTTTCTTGAGAAGTGGGGGTGAAGTCATCTAGCAAAAGTGTAGTGGGGGACAAATTGCATCAATACTTT
>CAUYPK010038588.1:0-23089 GCA_963574355.1 Loris lydekkerianus
ATTTCCTTGTTAATCTTGTCTATGACCCAGCTATCATTCAGCATATGATTATTTAATTTCCATGTTTTTGTATGAGGATGCAGATTCCTGTTGTTACTGAGTTCAGTTTTTATTTCATGATGGTCTGAGAAGATGCAAGGACTGATTTCTATTGTTTTAAAGTTGCTGAGGTTAGACTTGTCACCTGAGATGTGATTGATTTTTGAGTATGTTCCATGGGTTGATGAGAAGAATGTGTATTCAGATTTGTTAGGATGAAATGTTCTGTAGCTATCTGATAAATCCAAATGTTGAACGGTGAAGTTTAAATCTAAAATTTATTTGCTTAGCCTCTTATTAGAGGATCTATCTAACACTGTTAGAGGAATGTTAAAATCTCCGACTATTATGGAGCTGGAGGAAATCAAGTTGCTCATGTCTGTTAGAGTCCCTCTTATAAATTGAGGTGCATTCTGGTTGGGTGCATAAATATTAACAATTGTGATCTCATCATATTGAGTATTACCCTTAAGATTTATTAAGTGACCATTCTTATCCTTTCTTACGTTTGTTTATTTAAAGTATATTGTATGTGTAAATAATATTGCAACACCTGCTCTTTTCTGGTTTCCATTTGCCTGGAATATAGAAGACCATCCCTTCACCCAGACTATATATTTATCTTTTAAGGTAAAATGAGATTCTTGTATGCAGCAGATATCTGGCCTGAGTTTTTGTAGACAGATAGCCAACCTGTGCCTTTTTAGAGGACAATTTAAGCCATTCACATTAATTGAGAATATTGATAAGCCTGGTAGAATTTTGGGTATTGAGTTTTTTGAAAGTCCAGTGGACATTTTTAATTCTTTTGCCACTGTGGAAGTTTGCATTTGATCAAAAGTTTTGAGTGAGTTTACTTTTCTGGTGGAGGATTGCTGTGGTCATTATGAAGGATAGGTCTGAGAATATTCTGGAGAGCTGATTTAGTTATGGCAAATTTCTTGGACATGTGAATGTCATTAATGTATTTAATTTCTCCATCATAACTGGAACTCAGTTTTGCTGGATACAGGATCCTGGGTTGAAAGTTATTTTGTTTTAGAAGATTAAAAGTTGATGACCACCCTCTTCTAGCTTGAAAGTTTTCAGCAGAGAGGTCAGCAGTTATTCTTCTACAAGTTCTTCCCCTTGTATACTATGGTTTTCTTCCATCTGACTGCTTTCAAAATTTTCTGCTTCCATAACTTCAGTGAAGTTAATATGTCACTGGGGGATGTCTTATTTGAGAATAAGACACCAGAATAGAGCAAGCAGAATAAAGGATTTCTGACATTGAAGACAAAGCTTTTGAATGCTCCCAAACTCTCAAAGAGGAAGATAAATGGAGAGCTAAAATGGATCAGTCTCTCAGAGAGCTCTGGGATAATTTGAAGAAAACTAATATTTGCCTTATAGGAATCCCTGAAGGATCCACTCTGTTACTGAGGGATTCTAGTGTATTTCTCAATCTTTGGGGGCTGCAAATTTTTGTCTCAGTGTGTCAAAATCTTTGGTGATTTTGTCTATGAATTCATGAATTTTTGAGACAACTTTTGAAATGCTCCTTAAATTTCTAATTCCAACTTTATATCCATTCTATTAATCTTATTTGCAATCCAAATTCTGAATTCAATTTCTGACATCTCAGCTATTTGTTTATTAATGCAATCTTCTGGTGTATCTGACTTGTCATTCCTTGGGAGAGTTGATCTACTCTCATTATTCACATTGCCAGAGTTTTTCCACTGACTCCGCCTCATGATTATTTTACAGCATTGTGCAGTCTCAGCCCCCATCTCTTTCCACATTGTGGAGAGATGTGGCTGGTCAGCCCCCAGCTTCTCTCTCTGACAGTTAGAGCATGAATGGCTGGGCCTAAGAGGAGACATCCTGGCAGCCTCCAGTTTCTCTCCCAGATAGGATAGAAGATTAAGGAGTATGGTTAAGGACAGGAGTAGGACCAAAATTGAGGCTGGGGCTGTTTCCCAGTTGAAACAGATAAGGAGGATCTCCTAGTGACCTTACACTAACCTGGGCCCATTGAGTCTATTACCATATAATTAAACTTGCAAATTTCCACCTCCATGGGTTCCTGGAGAAGGTTCAAGGGAGGAGGCATGAATTTGAAAGTCTTGTTAACCCCAACCTGTCAAGTATACCAAAGACAGGAACCAATAGCCAATCCTGCTGAGGAAAGGTGGAACAAACCAGGCAGCCTAGTTAGTCTATAAAAGGCGATCTATGTTTCCATTCTGGGTCTCTCTTTTCCACTTGTGGAGAGGGGCTTTGTATTTTGGCTCTAGAGATGTATTTCCATATAGTTTGTGTACTTTCGTTCTGTAATAAATGTATGTTAATGGTGATTTCTTTGTGTTTGTGATCACTCCCTCATCATCTGGGTACCAGTGCTCATTCTTGACACTGGGAATCAAAATCCAGGGACCATCTTCTTCTAGAGGGACCTGACAAGGCAAGTCAGAGTTCAGTCGTTCCTCGGAAAGTCAGCCTCTTGAGCATTCTCAGACCTTTCTTGTCAATGATGTCTTCTTTCTTCCTAGATTTCTCTCTAGCTCCCCTACCACCTTCCAGGCACTGGACTGGATTCTCTTCTCACAATTCATTTGTTCAATGAACATCTATCAAACTCTGCCCTAGGTCAGTCCCTGCAGGCCAAGCATTACAAACATAAAAGACTTAGTTTTAGCCCCAAGGAGCAGAGAAGTAATAAATTTAATACTGTCCTATAAATAGAGTAGGAAGAAGAATTGAATCTATTGGAGACAGAGGAAAGGAACAGTCAACTAGGCCAGGGAGTAGAGAATCAGGAGGCACTTCCAAAGGTGATGGTAAGGAGTAAACCCAAAATACAAATAAGAAAAAATAGGAGCTGTTTTCTTTAGTTTGTTTGTTTGTTTTTGTTTTAGCAGGCCCAGGCCAGGATTGGACCCACCAGCCTCGATGCATGTGGCCAGCGCCCTAACCACTGAGGACGGGCACCCAGCCAAGAGGAGCTGCTTTTCAAGGAGGTCCCAGGCTGGTAGGGAAGACATACGGTGCAAAGATGGAGCAATATGGGGATATCGGGTCCTGCCCTGTTGATGCAGGGAGCTGCAGCTGGCTTATTCCCACTGAGAGCAGCATCTCCCAGGAAGACACAGTTCATACCTCCACTCTCCTCCTTATGGACACTTGGTTGTTCCAGGTGCAGGATTCTGAAGATTGTCCAGAAAGAACACATCAGAATACAGCTTTTGGAGCACGTAGGCACATATTTTTCTTGGAAAGATACTGAGAGGTGGACTGAATGTTCAGCTTCAGTAGAAATTTCCAAATAGTTTTCCAAAACTAGGTTCCATTTATTTATTTATCTGTTTATCTATCAGTGTATTTATTTACTTATCTATCTTGGCAGGGGATCAAGACAATTTACTCAGACGCTCGGTGCTTTATTTGGAATTGTGGCAAGGTCCTCAATCTTTTGTAAGGCTTTTTGCCACCTCAGCTATCAGCCTGGCAGGCATGTGCAGGCCCTGGAAGTATTGGAAACAATGTGAAAGGGCTTCGTGGCCAGGAAAGCCTGGATCAAATCCTGCTCAGTCACTAACTGGCTGTGGGACCCCAGCAAGGCACATGACCACCCCAAGCCTTTTTCCTCACATTCCACAGGGTTAACTGCTCGTCCTCTAGGGCTGCTGAGAAGATTAAATGACTTCACATGCACAGTGGGCCTGGCCAAGGGTCCTGCTCAGTGGTATGAGTGTTAGAGGCAGTGACAGAGGCTGTGAAAAGGGCTCACTGTTAACATCACAGGCTTGTGAGAAAACACAGCTGTTGTCATAAGTGCCATGAACTGAAATTCAGGAACTTAGGGTTGTAAAGATCCTCGGTTCTCATTTAAAGCCCAGTTTTTCCTGTGTTAAGCAAAGTTTTATGAGAGCTTTCTATTTCTTTTGTTTCCAGTTCACAATAGACTCGTAGGATGGAAAACACGGTGATGGTTGTGGTGGTGGTCATTGTGGGGAGGGGTCAGTCCCCACAAACATGCAAATAACTGTGGACAAGTATAGTTAAGGGTTGGCAAAAGGGAAAAAGCAACAATAACAAAAAGTTACCCATGTCCATGTCTCTGCTTCTTTAGTGGTGCACCCAACATACCCCCGATGCTTAGAGTGGGAAACCTTAAAAAGCTGCTGCAGCCCCTTGACCTTGGAGTGGCCCCAGGCTGGCATCCCATCTACCTCGATGGTTCTCCTGGTGCTTTTGCTGCATCCCACACTCTGGGTCTGTGCCAGGCTCTGAACTCACATTCTTCTCTATAACATTTTAGGGGTTCAAACTCCACCTCCACGTGACTTTGACTCCCCAGGAAGGGCAGGGCCATAAGACAAGCTTCTTAGATGGGGAGCACTCAGCCTAAGTCCTTTTAGAACAGCCAGAGCATCCCCCAGCTCAGAAATGTCCAAGGGCAGCCAGCACAATCATGGTGACCCAGAAGGACAATCCTCAGTCATAATGGCATTTAGGATGCTAGAAGGGTGGTACAGGAATATTTCCATCAGTAAAATTAAAAGAAAAAAGAAGATTTGAATCAGAAAGAAAGACGTTTTTATTATTTGGTTTTCACTTGGCCATACTTGACATATTTGGAGAAGATACTTTAACCTCCACTTGAATTAAGGGGACCAACAGGAGGTCACAGAGCCTGTCAGCCCATCCACGTGTCTGGACCCCAGAACTGATCCTCAGTCCAGGGACCGTACTGCTGGCCAAAGGAGCAGTCCTCCAACCTAGAACAGACTATGAGTGTGTAGTGTTTAGAGACCCTGGTGCTGCAGGGGTCTCCCGAATCTGAGGGTAGGCAAGGCCTGGACATCTCAAAAGACAAAACAGAAGTAGAGAACATAAGGCTGGGGAGGGGCTGGCAGGGAGCCCTTTATGAGCAACAATCCCAGGGCACAGAAATGATGCGCTATTGGAAGAATTCAACACCAAAGGGTAAGTGCATTGTGGGGGGTGAATAAGTTACTTGAGGCAGCTGGGTCGTTTCCCATGGCAGGAGCAGTCTAGGCCCACGATACACAGTGCTGGTTGGGGAGATGGGGATAACAGAGAGAGGTGGTGAGCCCTCCTGGGAAGCCTCTAGCTGCTGCTACCTGTACCTTCCTGGAGCACAAATGCCCTGTTCCTCCACTGGGACTGCTATGCACCGGCGCCCTGCCTAACTCTACTGCTAAAATACCCTACAGCCTGGGCATATCTGTTACAGGTGTGCCACTGGATGGTGGGGCCCAAGAGTGTTTACTAAGAGACCTGTGAAATTTTTTTAAATGGGTATATTAGAAAGGTTTTAAATTTATTATATTTTCAAAATTAGGATGTTAAAAAAAATTGTGATTTCTAACTATAGAGTCATTTCTCCAAAGAATGGACATTTTGTCACTGAGAGAGAAAATAATAGCTCAGAAAATAGGAGGAATCTTTTATCATGACTAAATAGACTAAATATCTGATCTTTTCTTTCTTTCCTTTTTCTCCTATCTTGAAAGGTCAGTTAAAAGTTTACTGTGGACCAGGATGGCTAAGAGGGTTTCAAGCCGTCCAGATTCAAACCTCTTGACTTCATAGAATTACCTGTCTTTGAGCATAGCACGTCATCTGAGCAAATTAGTCAGGACTCACCAGAGACACAGAGCCAGTAGCATTTTCTGTCCCTCTTCCAGGCTCCTGGGGCCCCTGCAGACAGTCCTCCAAGCAAGCTCCTGAGGACGTGCTGTGTCTTCCTCCCAGAGGTCTGGACAGGAGGGTCCTCAGCAAGCTCTGTGACATGACAGCAGCACAACTCATAGGAGCTGGTCCCTCTTTACCCCCAGACATCTCCAAGGTGGGTGCTCCCTGCTCATGTCTGCAGTCAGCGCCCAGCACAGAGCCTGGCACACAGTGAGCATGTGAAATGATTGAAGAACTAGATGAATTAAGTGGACTCTAGTTGGGAATTTGCAACCTGACTAGCTGCTTTCCCAAGGTCCCCTTTCTCTTGGCCCCACCTGCTGCCTGCCCTCTCCTCACAACTGACAGCAGGACCATGCTCAGTGTCCTGGGCAAATACTCTCACCCTTCCGGCCTCCCCCCACCTCAGGGTTCTAAGGCAGGTTCTGGCATCAGTGGACGGACCCAGTACTCACAGCTTTCAACAAGCTAAAATATAGGCAGTTCCCCCCACCTAAAACATTGTTCCACTGCTGACCCCAGATGTACGTAAGTCACCCTCATACTCCAGGACCATTTTCAAGGTCTCCCAGAACAAGAGCAAATGTCCTACAGGCCCAGGACGCTCCTCCCTGGCCCTGCCCCAGTGCAAGATGACCTTAAGAAGGGCAGAGGGCTCAGCAGCCTAGGAAGGCAGAGGAGCCCACAAAGCAGAGGCCTTGTGAGGAGGGCCACCCAGGGGAAGGCCTGGCAGCTAGGGCAGGGACCTGTGAACAAACTAGAGGCCCTGGCAGCCCTGTGCCCAAGGAGATGGGCTGCTGCAGCTGCCTAGGTAACACCAGCACCCCATGCCCAATGTGTGTATAGATTGTGGGACACTAGGCTATTGCCCGCACAGATGCTAGGAGGAAAAAGACCCAACACCAATGGCCGCCACTGCTCCCAGGCCCAAGGTGTAGCAGGAAAGCACAGCTTATGGGGGGTCTGTGGGAACAGGCTGCTGTAAGACAGGCGGGGTGGCTCCTCTGTGAATGTCGGACTGTGGGGAACACTCCTGGGGACACTTGGACCTGCCCACGTAGCCACATAACCTAGCTGCCTGGTTTCGGGGCTGTCATATGGGTGCCGAGGGCCTATGTCATGGAATTGGCAGCCTTTCCTGGCCTGCTCAACCCCAGGTAGGCACCTGTTCAAGTCTGCCTCACTGTTTGCCTGGGTTTGGGAGTGAAAACTCAGTCTCCAAAAGCCCCACAGATGAGTTAGCAAATCCTCCGCCCTCGACCCTCCCTGCAGGGTGCAACCTCATCAGGGCCTTCTGAGTGCTGCCCCTGTCTGACCACGAGCCTTCCTCTGGGGGAAATGGCAGCTGGTCTGAAAGCCCCCATGTGATTTGTCTGCTACTTGCCACCTGTCTGGCAGGTGTGGGGCCACATGAAAACAGCCAAGGGAAAAATTGATGTCCCAGAACACACACCAGGGAGGTCAGAGGACACCTGCCCAGCCCCTGAGGGATTAGCCAGTATGCCCAAGGCTGAGACACAGCTGCTGAGGAACTGACATGGTCTGTGACTTTAAAAATATCAGGGATCCGGCTATGGGTTGCTGTCAGTAATAAGAGCTCAGCAGTTACCCCCACAGGTCACCACTTACCTGCTGTGTGACCTCAGGCAATTTAAGTCCCTCCTCCAAGCCCCATTGTCCCATACCTACAATGGACCTCACAGTAGCACCTACCTCAGAGCTTTGTGGTGAAGATTAAACAATAACCCACATAAAACACACAGCTCATTAAACAAGCTCAATATTTCTGAGTGTTCGTTATTTGCTACGGTAAATAGCTGGCAGTCATCACAATCCTGATGGTATGACTGGAGTTCAGCAGGTTGGATCACAGACTAAAGGTTACCAGCTAGACACTGGCAGACCCGAAGGCAATGAGGGGTCTTATTCTTGCTGTCATGGGACCAGTGGCAGGCCCCAGCATCTGGTGGTAGCCAAAAGATCTTTATTTCCCAAACACATCAGCTACTGCTCAGGCATGGCCAGGGGGAATCCCAGGACACACAGCGCACCGGCTGGGACAGAGGAGGGGCATCAGGGAAAGGGCTTCCCCGGCTGGCCCCTCTCCCTGGACCTCCAGAACAGACATAGGGGCACATACAAATGAAGAAACTGAGGCCCTGCTTACCCAGAGAGGTTAAGGAACTTGCCCACTAACACTCAGTAGGTGGCAATACCTGGATTCAAATCCAGGTAGTTTGGCATCAAAGATTAGATTTTTTTTAATAATTTCAAATTTATGGAAAAGTTGCAAGAATATTGAAAAAAAATTGTGAACATTTTGCCTATTTTTGTTTCATTTCTCTTTCTCTCCTCTCAACTATTTGAATATTTAAAAATATGTTGCTGAATATTTTGAAATACTCCCTTTTACCCCTAAATGATTCAGCACAGTAATCCTAGGAATAATAATAATGTTCACTTACATACCCAAATTGCAATTATCAGAATGAGGAAATTTTACATTGATACGATTTTTTTCTACTGTACCCACCTTATCAAATTTCACCCATTCCTTATAACAGTTTTCTCGGGTAATATTTCTTTTTGGCACAAACTCGTGTTTCTTTAGCCTCCTTTAATATGGAATAATTTCTAGGCCTTTCTTGTCTTTTATTATATTGACATTTTTAACAACACAGAGCTTTTCTTCCACAAATCCCCCTTAATTTGGATCTGTCTAATGTTTTCTTCTAATTAGACCAGTTTATTATGCATTTCTGACAGGCGTACCCAGAACAATGCGCTGGCGGCGCAGCATCGGCGCACATGCTGCTGATTAGCCCCATTTCTGGTGACATTAGCTTTGATCATTTGGTTAAGGTGATATCTGCCAGGCTTCTCCACAATCAACTTCCTATTTTTTCCCTTTATAATTAGTACATAATTTGTGGGGAGATACTTTGAAAGTCTGTAAGTGGCCTTTTTTCATCAATCTTCCCCTCAGTGTGGCATCTGGGATGACTCCAACCTGAATCACGTGGTGCTCCCATGTGCTGAGTGTCCTGCCGGCTCCATCAGACAGCCTACACTTATTAGTTGACTTTTTTTCTCTTCCCCCATATACAGCAGGGACTCACGGATTCTTTCATTTTGTCTCACAATCCATCACTATCATTATTTACTTGGATGCTTGAATTGGCCCAGAGATGGCCAGTGGGCACCTCCTCCTTCTCCCTAGACGTGTCCCCATGTTCTTGGAACACTCTCTTTTCTGCACAAGAGGCCCCAGCCTCAATTAGTATTCTCTCTATTCCAGTCCTTGAATCTCCATTTCCTAAGGAACACTGTTTCCTTTTCATTGATATGGTATTTAGAAACCAAAGAGTGAGCACCCAGGTGTCCCTTACTGCCGATGTGTCATTGGTCCAGGCCTTGTGCTGTCTCCTTCTCTCACGATGTCCTCCCTCTTCATCTGCCCAGCTAACTCTTACTTCTCCTTCAACTCTCCATTCAAATAACGACATCTCCGGAAGCCAGCCCTGACTCCTCCAGGCTGACTCGGGGCTCCAGGACACTTCAGGACACAGCCCTGTCCTTGCAGCCATGAGGCCACTTAGACTCTTAACAATTCTCTCTCCCTTCCTGGCTGAGCTCCCCTAGCCTAGGGGCTGTTTCTTATTCATGAAGTCTTTATTAATTCGATTCCAATTCTGAATGAATTCCTGGAGCATTTTCAGTAACACCACCCGCCTCTGGCACCTTACAAATGCTATTTGGTGTACACAGATTTCTAGCTCCTGTACACTCAGGCTTTGGATCTATGTAAAACCTGAATGGCTGTGATACCCACCAGAAGCTCTTGTCTCTGTGACTGGTACCCCAGATATACAGTAACACGCCTCAGGCAAAGCCACACTGCTTCTTTTCCACCTCTCGACACGATGCTTTCTTGATACCTTCAACTGATGTTGGTCATCCCTGTGAGGGCTCTTTGCAGAGAGCAATGTTGCTTATTCCTGACAAAAGTAATAAATATTCGTGTCTGCTTCTATGTCCCAGAGCCAATTGTTAGATTAAAAATAAGTTAAGTAGCAGCCAACATTTCTATGGAATATTGACCTGAGATTTTATCCATTCATTCATTCAGTTCCTCATTAAACATATATAAGACATCGATTTATTATTATTGGCAATATTTTTACAGGCAACTATACAAGGGCAATCCATCAGGAATCCTGCAGGTGGCTGACAGCCTATAAACAAAAGAGAGATAAAGTATGTAAACAAAGTAGCATAAATACAATGAAAAATGAGATAAATGGTGTAAGATAGAAACAAAGAATTTAAGAAAAGACTGTTTCTCATTGAGAGGATCCACAATATTTGCTAAAGAGTCTTAGAGGTAGAAGCAATAGTGGAAAGACGGGTACAAAGTTAAAGGAAAGAGTGAGGAGTTTATTTTAAGGGGACCTAGAGAGAGAAATTGCAGGCATCCAAAGTGATCCACTGTCCACAGCTATTCCTTTCAGCAAAATGCAGTAACTCTCTTGTCCTCTGACCTCAGTTACATCACTCCCATCATAGCTCAACCCTAACATTAGCTCTGGGAGGTGGGAGAGTATAGCTGTGAATTTCCCAGGATCAAGGAAAAGCTGAAGGGGAAAGGTACAGTTTGAAAAAGGAGCTTTCCCTTGATATTCTAACGTATCTCCTTACTAAAATAATCTCAGAAATAGATGTCCTGCCTTTTTAAAATAAGAATATCAATTTCCCCCCAAAAGTCTAAGATAAGTGACTCCTACCACCTTGATGTAACTTCTAGAATTAAATATTGAAAAGAACTTTATAATAAGATAAACACGTTTTCTCAGTTTAATTTCTGCAGCAACACATCAATAAATCCATGTATATTTTTCTGAAATGACATTCAATACACGACTTTAAACATAAGAATAAATCCTTAATCTCAAAAAAAAAGGAAATAAATAAGTAGATATGTCACATGACTAGCCCCTAATGGGGACAGATAGGAAGATAAAACAGCAGACTAACAAAAGTAGAGGGGAAACGTGCACTGATTTTTTGCTTTTGGTTTGATGTGTTAAAAATCATTTGCATTGTAAATAATCTTGTTTCCCCACAAGGTTTCTTCTGCTCCTTGCCACGGCCCTCTTTTCTCACCTCCCACATACAGGGCTAAGGTGAATTCTTCTTCTACCTCTTTGTTTACTTGCCTTGTCCTGTTGAATAATTCACTGCTTGGCACAGAAGCTTCCAGAGGCGGCAGAGCAGAGCTGGGAAGAACTATGAAGCCCAGGAGTGCCAACTTTTTGCCTTTAATTAAAGTTCCTGCTTAGCCAATCTGTGCCCCCACCAGGGGACCAACCCCTCCCTGACATTCTGCATGAACACAATAGCTTTACAAGAAGCGGAGCTGCTCCCCCTCACCCTGTGATGCTCCTACCTCTCCTGGCTTCTTGTGTGTGAAATGCCTTATAAATTAGGACAATTTATGGGGAATCATGTTGACAGACAGCACAGGCTGTCAAAAGCACACAGAAAAAGAATCTGCAGGGTACACACAGTCTCCAGCCTTGCTGACTGGTTATGCAAACTGGAGAGGGTGTTAAGTGAAAGTTGAGAATGCACCTTTCATATCTCAGTTAACCCCTCAAGAATGCACTGAAATGTCCACATCTGTCCTGTGGACCGGTCAGTCAGAGAGCAGTTTCATACTCCCTTAGACACTCCCAGCACCAGAGTTCCACTGAACAAACCTTCACCATGTGCTAGCGAAGTGCGCAGCCCTGCGCTGGGAATGCAAAGCTGTCACACACAGCCCTCTCCTGGAGGATCTTGCAGCCAACTGAGGAAGACACAAAACACCAGGGTCAAATACAGGGACAGAGAAATGGAGGAAAGGTCTTGGGGGGACCTACAGAATCCCTCTTACAGAATCAAATCACAGAGAGTGGGCAGGGTATTGTGGGCACAGGGACAGCTCAAGGACAGGCCCAGGGGTGAGAAATGGGAGGAGAGGGAGCTGAGGCTGAACAGAAAGGTTGGAGACCAGAACCCGGGCAGCCTCTTGTGTCAGGCTCGGGAGAAAAAAATGGGCAGAGAATCCAAAGCAGCAATTGGATAAGCCTGATGCTCGGCAGGGACCTGCGGCCCTGGCTGGCTCATCACAGTGTCCCTGGAAGAGAGATAGGTGGACAGCCCTCTGAACTCTCACAGCACAGTCAGAAGGACTCTTCCCAGTGAACAGGGTCCGATGTGAATCACCAAACAGAAAATCACCTCAATCAATCAGATGATCCCAGGTAGAGACACAAAGCCCCTTGAATTAAGAGAATATTAAGGAAGGGCCCCACTATACTGACAAAATTTACACAGTGTCACAAGAATGGAGAAGCGAGTATCCAATGTACTCAACACTAATATGAAGGCAGTAGATGAGCTAACACATGCTCACACAGAGGAAAACTCAAGATGAGGGAATGGGAAAGACGGAGAGGGATGGGCGTGTTCCCACCTAACGGGCACAAGGTAAGGATATACGCCACACCTCCTGGGTGTGGGACACAACCACCACAGGGCCCTCACCTAACAAACACAAAAATTGTAACCTAATCTGAAATTCGAAACACAATTTACTCTGTTAATCTTTGTCCCAGCCTTCCCCCAAAGGAACATATGGTCACTTACCAGGGTAACGAGGCAGCAGGGAAAAGGAAATCATCAGACCCTTCAGGGGCTACTGAACACTGGCTGGGTATCAGGAGACCCCAAATGTCACTGTGACCCTCCAGTCAGAGGGACTTACAGAGGCCAGGTGATCAAGAGGTTTCTAATGCAGGTCCACCTCTTGGTGGATCTTGTGGGTCCTCAGACCCATCCTGTGATTATTGCCACAGTTCTAGAACTTGTAATGGGAACACACACACTGAGCAGTGGGAAGACATCCCCTGCTGTTCCCTGACCAGTGGAATGAGGCTGTGATGGTAGTGATGGTACCCAAGTGACCATCACTACACTACTGTGATGGTAGCCCAAGTGACATCCACTAGACTATTTCTACCTAAAAATATAGAAAAACAAAAGCAATTCCATATTCCTGGAGAAGAGGACTAGGAACATGCAGGGGTGGTGATGCCCACCACCTCCCCATTCATCTTGCCCACATGACCTGTGCAGAAGACAGATGGGTCTCAGGGCACGGCTGGGGATTATCATAAGCTTCACCAGCTGTCGACTCCATTTGCGATGGCTATTCCACTTGCAGGGACCAGCTATTGATCTTGTAGGTGCTTTTGCTCTTTGTTACCCTCTTTGTCTATTAGTAAAGGCTACCAGATGTTTACTTTTAGTTGGCAAGGTCAGTAATATCCCTTGACTGTCCCATCCAAGCCTTCTCTCTTAGTTTAGTTTGCAGAGTCTCCTGCAGGCCTCAAACTGGTCCATTACATGCATAAAATGCTGATTGACCCTCATGAACAAGAAATACAAACAACTCTGGACACATTGGTAAACCATGTATGTGCTGGTAAGTGGGCAATAAATCCCACAAAGATTCAAGGTACTTCCACTTCAGTAAGACTTGCAGCAGTCTCTGGTCTAGGGCGTACTGAGCTGTCCCTTCTAACATGGAGGACACAAGGCCATCTGGTCTCCTGCCACCAAATCTGAGGTACAGCACCCAGTGGAGAGTGGAGGACTTGGATTTTGGAGACAGCATGTTCCCCATCCGGGTGTGTTACTCTAGCCCAGTGGTTCTCAAGCTTCCTAATGCCGCAATGTATTTTCATTGTTAAAAAGGGGCCGCAACCCACAGGTTGAGGATCACTGCTCTAGCCCATTTACCAAACATCTCAAACAGCTGCTAGTTTTGAGCAGGGTCCAAAACAAGAGAAAACTCTGCAGAAGGTCCAGGTTTCAGTGAAAGTTCTTCTGTTTCTTGGAGCATCAGGTCCAGCTGAAACGGTGACAACAGGGGTGCTGCCTGGGGCCTTTGTCAGGCTCCAAAGGTGAATCATACTGCAGATCCCTAGGATTTTGTAGCAAAGCCTGTTGTCCTCTGAAGACAATTACTCTCCTTTGGAGAGAGCTCTTAGCCTCCTCACGGGCCTGAGTAGAGATGGAGCACTTAACCATGGGCCACCAACTCACCACGCAACCTCAGCCTATGTGTGAACCAGATGCTATCTGACCCCATACTGCAACACCGGCTGTGCACAGCTGTCTTCCAGTAACAACTAGGGTGATTCACGCGTGATCCAGGTTCTCCCCAGCCTGAGGGTAAAAGGTGTTTTAAAATCCTTCCCGATGGGTCAGCACAGGTAGCACAGTGGTTACCGTGCCAGCTACATACACCGAGGGTGGCAAGTTTGGACCTGGCCTAAGCCAGCTAAACAACACTGACAACTGCAACAACAACAAAAAAAAAAATAGCCAGGCATTGTGGTGGGCACCTGTAGTCCCAGCTACTTGGTAGACTGAGGCAAGAGAATTGCTTAAGCCCAAGAGTTTGAGGTTGCTGTGAGCTGTGACGGCACGACACTCTACTGAGGGTGACATGGTGAGACTCCGTCTCAAAAAAAATTAAATAAATAAATAAATACATACATAAAATCCTTCCTGATGTCAAAGGACAAAGGTCAGATACACCTAAATTCAACTTAACACCCTACATAAAAACAACCACCCCTTTCCTGAAACAAGATGAGGCTCGTGGACACAAATGACTTAGCCCCCGCAGTTGAGGTTTTGGAAGTGGACAGCTGTGCAGAAGCCAAGGGCACAGTGGGCCGAGTTCATAGTCAGCAAGTTACCACTGTTCAGGGTCACACGTGTGCACATGGGGACTTGAGGGCACCATTAATGACAGATTAATACAGTGAAATTGAAATGCTCGAGCTGCCGGGAGTTCACCCTATTCTGCATGGCACTCCCTGGGCAGCTGATTTAATGCCGTGGCTGGGAGGCCCTTGGAATGATCTATTAATTTATTGGCATTTAGATTTATGGGCTTCAAGACATGCTAACCGAATATAATTAAAATTAGCTGACCTGACCCTTGCTGTCCTCGAGGCTGTGAGGCAGTTGAGAGAATTTATACTTCTCTGCAAACTCGGAAGGGCTTTGGAATCAACCCAGTTTGGGGCCAACTGTTTTGCTTCATTCAGTCCAGGAAAGAAGAAAAGAGCACATATCAGCCACATTTTAAAGCCCTTATTCAAATTTCAGAAGCACTTTCCTGGCTTACTCTGTAGATTGGATGATGTAGTAGTCTTTTAAAGACTGCCAGGGTGCCAGTAACAAAAAAAGAAAAAGATTAATCAAAGGACAGTTAGAAGTTTCCCACTAACCTAGCTGAGGGCAACTGTATCACCAAGCTTCCCAGCCCAATACCTATCAATCTGGGTAAAATCTCAAAGCATACATATATCAAATCCTCAAGTTATACAACTTCAAAATATATAATTTCTGTCAACTATGCCTCAGTGAAGTTGGGGGAAAGTGAAATAAAACTAATTTACCATTTAAAAAAAATAGCAAAAGCATAAATTAAAAGCCACACTCCCTCAAAAGAGGTTTCTCCAACAGCAAGGGCCACAAGCTCGTGATCTTCCACCAAACAAAAGGCCCCACATCACACTGCATCTAACCTGCTCCACCCCAAAGAACACATCAGTAAGTCCGCAGAAACCTGCAAATTCTCCTGAACACTCTCAAACGCAGAGAGAAGCCAGCTGAGGTTGAAGGGGCGGGTCTAATCTTTTCTTACTGAAAAAGCGTGGAAGTGGTTGCTGGCTTCTTCCTCCCCCACCCCCCCAATGAAAACACACACAAAGAAACAGGGAACAGCCCAGTGCAGATCCACACATCAGCGTCAACACTTCTGCCACCTGAGGCTTCTCAGAGGGCTTGTGAGTCCCCTTGGGCAGCAGAAGCCCAGTAAAACAGGTTGGGGGTGGGGGACCACAAGAAATGGGCCTCGATAAAGAAGAGAAGTGTGACATGGAGCAGGTAGGAGCTCTGAACATTGCTGCCTGAGCAGAAGTCAAAATGCAAAGATGCATCTAGACACACAACAGACAAGCACATTATACACTCACATACACACACACACACCATAATAATGAGGAAGCGAGACAGAGCATGCAAGAACAAAGAACCATACCTAGAAGAAAACACAACTCAAGGAGTAAAAAGAAATGCTGCGCATTTATTTTTCGAGACTTTGGAAAAAAAAATAAGTTAATTGATGATTCCATACTGAACCTCAGAGTCAAAACGTTCTATAATAAACTTATTTGACAATGTGAATGTTACTTTCTTTGCCTTATTATTATTATTGCTTAGTATTTCGATGTACCAATCGTATGATCTCTTTTCTGAATGTATTTATCTTCGTTTGTTCGTTCTTTACAAGGTTTTTATTCCTAGTCCTTATCGTAAACGTTTGTTATTGTTATTAAATGTTAAGCCTTTTTAATTTTGTGAAGGCAAAAAGTGGAAACCTAATAAACACATGTATATGTAAAAATAAAATAATAAAAATATTTAAAAAAGAAATGCGGCACAATTCCCTTAAAGAACAACTTAAGAGGGTGTAGAGTATACAGCAAGAGAGCTCAAGTGATAGAATGATATAACACAATGAAGTAGAAAAAGAGATTATAAGCAGATGGACACAAATTAATATAACAATTTCATCACAGCTCTTACAGAAACAGCAAGAAACAATAAGCACTACTGAAAATAATTACTCACCTGCAGGAAAAAACTTGAGAAAATGTTTATTTAATAACATATACTGCATTTACGGCACTTTACTAATATTAATTATTCATCTCCATAACAATCCCTAAGGTAAATACAATCATCATCTCCATATGACAAAGGAGAAAAGCAAGATATAGGAAGGTTAGGTATCTCACCCAGGGTCACACAGCTAACATGTAGCAATCTGGCTCCAGAGTCCTTGCAATTAACCACTTCACTGTGAAAAACAGGAAGAATGGTAAAAATCCATAATAATGAAAATTGTAACCACCTTTACCTGACTGGCTGAGCACTATATGTGAGAGCTTTATGTCTCTATGTCTTTTAATCCTGGAAGCTGCCTGTGAGAAAGACATGTTATTCTGACTCCATACTGAGGAAATAGAGGCTTGATGAGACTGGATAATGGACACAAATGAAAAACAGGGAGAGAACAAGAGAGATACGGCAGTCCCCCCTTGTCTGAGGTTTCAGCCACCCATGGACAACCATAGTCCAAGCATATTAAATGAAAAATTTCAGAAATGAACAGTTCATTGGTTTTAAATTAGGTGCCATTCCACCATTCTTAGTACCATGATGAAATTTCATGCCAACCTGCTGCATCCCACTCAAGACATGAACCGTTCTTTGGTCCAGCATAACCTTGCATATACCACCAGCTATTAGTCACTCAGAAGCCATCTCAGTTATCAGATTGAGAAAACATAGTACAGTCAGCCCTCCACATCCATGGGCTCCACATACAGGTATTCATAGAACTGTGAATCAAAAATATTTTTGAAAAAGATGGTTGTATTTGTGCTGAACATGTACAGACTTTTTCTCTTGACATTATTTCTTAGACAATACCATGTAACGGCTGTTTTCATAGCATTTACATTGTATTAGGCATGTAAAAATGATTTAAGGTACCTAAGAGTGTAATACTCAGCACAAAGACCCCTAAAGGCCCCTAACAGTCTCAGCCCAAGTCCCCACACGTCTCAACCCCCCTGCCTCCCTGGCAAAATCTGGGAACAGGTTTCAGAATAGAATAAGAAAGTTCCCTGAGTTCCCAAAGACTCCTAGCCACAGGTAAAACAATGGTAAAAGCTTACCCAAGCAGAGTTTCCCAAGCTACTGAGTCTCCTAAGCTTGTCCCCATGCTAACTCCCACAATGTAACCCCCTGAGCCAACCAGCCAACACTGTAACCCCGTCCTGAGCTAACCGCCACGTTCTGCTTCTGTGCTCACTTGCTTGCCTGCCAACACAGCACAAAAATTGTATAAAAATCAGCCTGCTCCTTATTTTGGGGCCTGCCTGCCCTTTTGGGCAGTGGCCCCCTGCACAGGTATAATAAATCACCATCTGATTTATACCTGAAGTGGGGTCCGAGTTTTTCTTACAGGTGGCAATAGGTACAAGAAGAGAATGCTCATAGGTTATATGCAAATATGATGCCTTTTTATGTAAGGGACATGAGCATTCTCAGATGTGGGCATCCAAAGGGGGTTCTGGGAGCCAATCCCCTAAGGGAACCAAGAGATGCCAATATACAGACTTCCGTGCTGTCCTTGGTTTGGGGCAGCCACTGGGGGTCTTGGAACATATCCCCCTGGATAAGGAGGAGGCCACCGTGACAGTGAGGGGAAACAGACAAGTGGAATCAAAACATGTCCCAACACATAGAATGAATAATTTTCAAAAAAATTCTCTGAAATTCAGGAGGAAAAAATAGCCTGCAAGTTAAAATAATGCACATGATGATCAGGGAAACTTTTACATAAAGTACATAATATTGAAATGTCTTATTTTTTACATAGCTATTAAAATTAAAAGATACAAAAAGAATTCTTCAGCCATCCTGACAGATAAAAATATAACCTAGAAAGATAAAAAATATTTGTCAAATTTCTCCACAGCAGCAGCAAGATCAAAGACAAGAGACCGATGTCCCCAAGTCCTGAGGAAACAGCACATCCTAATACCCAGCCAAGACACCATGAATCATAGAAGCCAACATGTCTCTTAAAATGATTTAGGTAATAGATCCAAAAAGGCAAACTTGAAAACAAAAGCTCAAAGATCACCATATCTAGAAGTCTCTTCCGCCAATAATATTTTACAAAAGAACCTGCTCTAGACAATGAAGAGAGAAATCAAAGAATTCAAGGACAGAAATGATAACAAAAAATTATAGTAAACAATGAGTCTGTTTACATCTATAACTAATATTAAACAACTATAGGATCTCTGGTTATAGAATAGAATATGGATATGATACATACAGATGAAATAAAAAATAACAAGGGAAAGATCTTCAGAGGTTATACAGGGAAATAATGTAAGTGATAATGATATGCTCATTTTCCACAATAGAAAGTTAATCAATACTGTATAAAATTGAAAAGCATAGCTAAAAATGATTTCGACCTCTTAATAGTTTAATAATCTCTCTCCTTTTTTAAACTTCAAGGGATATTGCTTATTTAGTTTTCTCTGACAGCATTCATTTACTCCTGGGTAGCAATAAAAAATAATCAACCGAGCCCACGTCGGTGGAGGGCTCATTTTGCAGCAAGCTTCATGGCAAGCCCAGCTCACATGCACCAAGCCTGTGGGCTAGGTGGTGTCAGAGGGGCCTGAGTCTCAGGGTGATGGCGGAACCTGCCTGCATGTGCAGAACCGGATTAGCCCAGGTCCCCGGAGGCCAGTCCTAGGCTTCAAGCACTGCGCTCTCTCTCCTCCTCACTAAGCCAACAGCAGCTAGAACTTCCTTGCAAGGGCAGGAACCATGAGATAGGGACAAAGAAAAGCAGCAGCGGGCATGGCATCCAGGAGTCAGTCCTGCTGGGCCAACTCTTGAATTGAGAAGAATGCAATGCATTTTTAAAATATCTCCATAGAAGCTTATTACACTGTGTGAAGCTGTAGATACGTAAAACAAGGTAGAAATGCACTATAGAAACTGCAATTGTAGCTACTGCTTGTATTCAAAGAAATGCCTCAGCATACAACATAGAGCAAAGGCTGAACTCCAGGTGCCTGGTGAAGCTTGTGGTGCTCACTGAGCTGCCCGGCTGTGGGGAGGGGCAGTGGACGGGTTATGCCAAGTACACCTTGACCTCCAAGGTCCCAGGGACTCCACTGACATCTAGGCTGTAACTAGATGTGAAAGGTATCTTTTTTAAAAAATATATTTTCTATTGAACATGATTTCCATCCCAAGACCCCAATCTTTTAATTCCAAAAACTCTAATCATATGCATTCCATGTGCATGAGGCTGTTCTTTCCACATCCATCCAGTTTTCTCTCTGCATTTCTCACCAGTGATATCTGAGGGGAGGGCTGTCTGGAGAGAGTGTTTGTTCCTCATTCCTGGCCCTCAGTACCATGGGCAGCGGCTGAGATGCCCGGTGTTCGACCATCACCTCTGCTCTCTGCTCTGGCACCAACAGAGAGGATGTCCTCCTTTGGTTAAGGCCCTCCTCTCAGCACTGTCCACTCTCTCACTAGCAAGTCTCTCCCTCTCAGAAGGAAAACCCCCTGAAAACCCCATTCTGGAACATTCCAGGGTTTTCTCAATGATCGCAGTGCCAAGTCTATTCTTCAGTATGAGGCTGTAAGTGATGGGAAAACAAGTGACGCAAGGAACTTGCTGCCTCCCTGAGCCTCTTCCCACCCCTAGCCCCAGAAGAAAGTGCCGAGTCCCTTCCCACTGAGACCCCCAACTGATCCCAACTCATCTGAAGTGGCTGCTGTTCCTCCACTCTTAGGAACCTACTTCCAAGATTGCTTCTCTTCATTCCCCAGGGAGATTCCAAAATGTTTCAGCTTCAAGGTCTAGTTTGAACGGAAGGAGGGTAATACTCTCAATTCAAAAGTAGTGAAATGAAAAGAGGAATTTCAAAGAAGGAAAACTACACTTGCTACTAAAATGCCACCAGCTCCTCAGAGACTATGCCTGGGGGCAGCACAGACAACATCTGAAAGTGTTGCACCTCTGAGCTTAGAGGGAGCAGCCTGGATTTCCTAGACCATCACCTCACGCTGCCCTCCTACCCCCCACTGCAAGATGCTCAGTTTCACTGTCCTCTCAGAGGGGATCAGTTGGTGCCCTGCAGAACTGATGCCCTGCCACCCTGAGCACTCTGATGCATCAGTCTGGAGAGAGTACAGGTGCAGAGCGCCTGTCCCTGGGAGGGTACAGTGAGCCAGTATGGTGTCAGTGAGGGCCCCCTGGTGGCCATGGACCGGCCCACGGAGCAGGGTCTGGGGTAGTGGCGTCCTGAAAGACAGTGCCAGCTGGACCTAGACACTTAAGACCAATTGGCCAGCATGTCACCATCTAACATCAAGAAAAAGCAGGGCTGGTAACTCCACCACTGTCTTGTGATGCCAGTTTCCAGTGATTACGCGCCTTCCCTGGCTTCTCTCCGTATGGGAAATCATACGGAAACATTTCCCTCCACGGCAGCTATTGCTCCTGCACGTCTCCCTCTCTCACGGTCTCTCTCCCTGTTGTAGCTCAACAGTTGGTACCTTTGTTTTTTAACCTCAGGGTGGAGAGCAGAGGGAAGCCCCTCGTAGGGGCCAGTAGACCTCAGGTGCACAGGAGGCTGGTCCTGGAGCCCCAGAGCTTTTTCTTGGGGATGACTGTCTGGGTAGGAAGACACAGACCTGGAGTCAGAGGTGGGTGGGCTCAGCCCCCTGTCCATCTAGAAACCTGCCCTGTCTCCCAAGGAAATTTCACTTGGGGAAGACTCAGCCCATTCACTCCCGCCTCCCGCCCCCCACCACCATCTCCTCTCAGGGCACTGGAGGATCAATGGGAGAACAGGCACACACAAGCACAATGCCCAGGACCCTCCCTACCCTTCCTGCCCTCCCCCTTACCCAACCCTTTTGCTCTGAAGGGGAAGGCCATAAAGGGCCTGGCCAGTTTCTTCTAGCCCCCACCCTGAGCTTGGCACCCAAGGCACTGGATATGGTCACACTGACCCCACGGGCATCTTCTTCTGACCCCTGCCTGCTCCCCAGGTCTTTCCAAGTAAGGAGAGCATAGCTCTGCCCCATCCTTAGTCTACCAAATTTCCAAGAATGGGGAATTTGAAAAGCATGGTTATTTCTGGAATTATTCTGATTCTATGTTAAAAACTGAAGACTCGCCAGAAAATGAATTCAATGGACAAATTCCCTTTGAACAAGTCCCCAACAAGCATGTTAGAACTTGAGCCATTGGACCATCATAAGCAGATGTCTGTCAGGGGGGTGGTGAAGGCAAGGGGAGCTGCATCTCTGGGTCAGTGGGGGCCATGGGAGAGCAGCCCCAAGTAGCAGGCCTCCTTCCCCAGAGCCCAGGGGCAGGGACCGCTCAGTGTAAGACACAGGCACCTTGACCCATATCTCCTCTTTTAATCCCTGTGCATCTATTTTGAGGTGTGACCTTGGTTTTACAGCTGGGGAATCAAGGCTAGAGGGTGAAAGAATTAGGCCAAGAACCCTGGGAGAGTGAGCAGAAGAGAGAGATCCAGGAGAAGGGCCAGCCTGTCCCCAGCGCCTGCCCACTTTGTAGGTGACACCATCCTCCACGGGGCCTTCCACCATCTGAAACACACTCTTGTAGGGTCAGGTTAGGGTCCCTGCCTCTGACTGCCGGCTCGTTAAGACTACCACTCAGACTGTCTGTGTCTCTGTGACTCCTCCCCATCTGGTTTTCCCAGGGTTATCTTCCTTGGGAGCCTTGGCCATTGATACCTCTTAGCAAACAGAAGCCTCCAACTGGATCATTTTCCAGCAGGGCTAGTTTTTCCTGCTGTGACAAATCTATCACCCTCTGCTACCACTGCCTGCTGTATGTCAGAGTCAAGAGGACGTAAAGGGTTGGGAGAGCAGGAACCACTGGCCCCAAGCCAGTGTCCCCTCACAATCATACTGGCTGGGTGAGATCCCACTTGAGGTCAGTGAATTTACCTGTTCACTGTGGGCTGTTATCCAACAACACTCGGCGATGACAGAGCAGGTGGGGAGAAAGTGGGTGCCCAGGAGCAGAGTCGCTGGAGAGAAACAGAGTCAAGGAAGTTGGGGGTGGGAAGGCAAGCACTGAAATGCTGCACCCAGAAACCTAGGGTGGCTCGTGAGGAACGGAGAGGCAGAAAGGGGCTTCAGAGGATGAAGAGGGATAAGACCAAGGGATAAGACCAGAGCAGTGTGGGGATAGCTGTGCGGGAGGAGAGAAGCTCCGAGCAGACATCGCAGGAGGGACACGCAGGTGAAGTGTCCTATTAAAGCAAAGAGGCATGAGCAGCTGGTTGGGAGCCCCAGAGGTGGTTCCCAGGGTGACATTAAGGAAAGCAGAGGCCAGCAGGTATCAGATGAGCTGTCGAAGTGAAAGTTGGCACTATCAGGAACAGGCAAAAGGCAGATCTGGGGGGCAGGTGCATGCCTCAGGTATCAAAGAACAGCTTGGGTAAGCAGAGGTGACCACCACCGGGGGGGGGGGGGGGGGAGGCAAGGGCACTGACAACAGGGCGACAACAACCCGGAGGGAGCAGTTAAGGCAAGGACACCACCCCCATGTCCCCCCAGG
>CAUYPK010038590.1:0-20888 GCA_963574355.1 Loris lydekkerianus
TGTGTTTAATATATTATTGTTAAAATTATATGCTTTTGTGTGAGTGTTTGTCTGTTTTGGCAGGTCACTGCGTGGTGTGGCTCTCTGACTCTCACAGTTTAAAATTTTGGCTCTTTGTGTCGAACTTGTTCGTCACCCCTGTTTTAAGAGTTTCTCTTTTCTGAGCACTTTTAATACCATATGCTTTGGTGTATTTTTCTTCATGTTTCTTGTGCTTGGGGTTCATTAAGCTCCTTTGATCTGTGGGTTATAGTATTCATCAAATTTGGAAATGTTTTGGGCAGACTCATACTGGTAATCATAGCACTTTGATAGGTGGAGGCAGGAGGATCGCTTGAGCCCAGACATCTGGGGTTGCAGTGAGCTCTGATGACACCACTGTACTCTAGCCTGGGCAATAGAGTGAGAGCCTGTTGAAAAAAAATGGAAAAATTTGGGAAACTAGGTTTGTCCTTTAATTTCCAGGTGTTTACTTTGCTGAAGGTCCATTGTGATGGTCAGTGTGTAGAATAGGTTGGAATATTTCCCGTAAAACTGGTCTTGTTGTAGCAAATTTCCTCAATGTTTGCATATCAATAAGAGATTTGATTTCTCTGTCAATTTTAAAGCTTAGCTTAGCGGGATATAGAATTCTGGGCTGGAAATTGTACTGTTTAAGTAGATTAAAGACAGATGACCATTGTCTTTTGGCTTGGAAAGTTTCATTAGAGAAGTCCGCGGTCACCCTGATGGATTTGCCCCTGTAGGTCAGTTGATGCTTACTCCCAGCAGCTTGCAGAATCTTTACTTTTGTCTTGACTTTAGATAAATTGATCACAATGTGCCTTGGAGAGGCTCTAATTGAATTGAGGCGACCAGGGGACCCATATCCCTCTGAAAGGAGTATGTCAGAATCTTTGGTGACATTTGGAAAATTTTCATTTATAATATTCTCTAGAATGGCTTCCTAAATTTTGGACTTCACTTCTTTATTATTTTTTGTCTTTCAACCCCTTCTTAGGACGCTAATTACATGTAATTAGGATCCTTGAAGTTGTCTCACAGCTCTGTTCAGTTTTTAAATTCTCTTTTCTTTCTGTGTCTCTATGGTTATGTCTTTAAGTTCTCTATTTTTTCCCCTTGCAATGTCTAATCGGCTGTTAGTCCCACCTGGCATTTTTTTTTTTAATCTCATGTATAACATGAGATTTTTATATGTTGAAATTCTAATAGTCAGTGGAAATACACAGGAATGGTTATCATTGCTCCAGAGGAAGCACTGCCTATAGAAGTTTGACTTGGGTCTTTATATAAATATATATCGTCTATGCATCTACTTAATCTTTTTTTTTTCTTTTTGAGACAGGGTCTTGCTTCACTGCCCAGGGTATAGTGCAGTGGTTTGTCATTGCTCACTGCAGCCTCAAATTCATAGGCTTGAGCAATCCTCCTACCTTAGCCTCCTGAGTAGCTGGGACTGCAGGTGCACACCACCATGCCAGGCTAATTTTTTTATTCTTTATTTTTTGAGACAGAGCCTCACTATGTCGCCCTTGGTAAAGTATTGTGGCATCACAGCTCACAGCAACCTCAAACGCTTGGGCTTAAGTGATTCTCTTGCCTTAGCCTCCCAGTAGCTGGGACTACAGGTGCCCACCACAATACCTGGCTATATTTTTGTTGTTGTTGTAATTGTCATTGTTGTTTAGCTGGCACGGGCCGGGTTTAAACCCGCCAGCCTCAGTGCTTGTGGCTGGCACCATAACCATTGTGCTATGGGTGCCAAGCCAATTTCTTTTATTTTTTGTAGAGACAGGATCTTGCTATGTTACCCAGGCCAGTCTGGAACTCCTGGTCTCAAGCAGTCTTTCCACCTCAGCCTCCCAAATGCTAGGATTATAGGAGTGAGCTGGCATACCATGCCCCTACTTAATCTTTTGAAGATATGGAATATGGCTGTAATAATGGCTTTGATGTCTTTGTCTGCTGAGTCTGACATCTGTGTCAGCTCTGTTCCAGTTTTCATTCACTGACTCATCTTGTCCTTATGAGCCATGTTCTCCTCATCTCTGCATGCCTGGTGATCTCTGACTCCTGGTGATCTCTGATGCCTGTTGATCTCTGACCCCTGGTGATCTCTGACCCCTGGTGATTTTTGGTGGGAGGTAGACATGGTGAGTTTTGCCTTACTGGCTGTTGAACATTTTTTTAGGTTACTGTAAATATTCTTGAACTTTGTTCTGGGATGCAGTCAGTTACTTGGAAAAGTTCAATCTTTGGCGGTATTCGTTTTAAGGTTGTGGAGAAAAAAATGAGAGAAATTTCAGTCGAGGACTGGTTATTCCCTACTATTGAGGCAGGACCCTTGGGTAGTGTCTGCCCAAGCTGTGATGCCACAATGCTTTACCAAGGGCGACATAGTGAGGCTCTGTCTCAAAAAATAAAGAATAAAAAAATTAGCTTGGCATGTTGGTGTGCACCTGCAGTCCCAGCTACTCAGGAGGCTAAGGTAGGAGGATTGCTCAAGCCTATGAATTTGAGGCTGCAGTGAGCTGTGACAAACCACTGCACTATACCCGGAACAGTATCCTGGGGATCTTTGGGCTTCCCAAGAGGAAGGAGGTGCTTTCTAGGCCCCGTTGGAAACACACCCTGGACTCTCCAGGTGCTCTCCTTGGCCTTGGTAGCTCCCTCCTACACTTGCACAGGGGGCCCTCGGCAAGCCTCTGGAGTTTTCTCTTTTCTGTTCCTCTGTGCTGCCGGCTTCAGCTGCCTTGGTCTCCCTGGACTCACAGCTCTGTCTCCTCAATTCAGAGCATGTGTGGGGCTCCTGCCCCTGCCCTCGGCCTTGGACGTTTCTCAGGGCAGTGAGCCAGTGCTGTGGGGCTTGTCTTACTCATTCACCTTCGAGGATCGCTGCTCTTTGTTAGCTGATGGCCAGTGTCTTGCAAACTGTTAGTTCATATATTTTTTCCTGCTTTTTGGTTGCTGCAGGTGGGAGGGTAAATCTCACCTCTATTCTCAAAGTGAAGGCCCATCTGTACTTTGTTACTTCACAAATCGTCAGGCTTGTCCCACTCTGGCCTTTGGCGTTCTTTTTTAAAACCCTGAGCTTTGGGCAGCACCTGTGGCTCAGTGGGTAGGGCACTGACCCCATATACTGAGGGTGGTGGGTTCAAACCCAGCCTCGGCCAGCTAAAACAGCAGTGGTAACTGCCACAAAACATAGCCAGGTGTATTGCTGGGCACCTATAATCCCAGCTTCTCCGGAGACTGAGGCAAGAGAATTGCCTAAGCCCAAGAGCTAGAGGTTGCTGTGAGCTGTGATGCCACGGCACTCTATCGAGGGTGACATAGTGGACTCTGTCTCAAAAAACAAACAAACAAAAAACAACCCTGAGCTTTCCCACCACCACTTTGCTCCCAATATTCTCCTCCCCACTTCCATGTTCTGTTTTCCTTTAGAAACACAGCATATGCTAATTTTTCCATGGGGTTTTTCCAGGTCCTTGGTTGATAATAATTTGTTCTCTGGGCCCCTGTTCTCTGGGCATGTCTGTCTTTGCCCTGTGTGTTCACTCTTCCATCTGTTCATGCCTTCATTCAACAAGCAGCTGTTACTGTGTGTCCCACAGAGCTAGGGATATATGAAGAAAACTAGAGGACTGCTTCCTGCACTGAAGGAGATCACAGCCTAGTGGGGCTGACAGGTAAAGGTAAATGACTGACTGTAACAAAATGATGTCATGGTGTGTACCGGATGTAGGAAGAAGTCATCAATTCCACCGAGCACAGGGTCAGGGCAGGTCCTGTAAAGGTTTAACGGAAGAAATTATGTTTGTGCCAAGTCTTGAACAATTGGCAGCTACCCACCAACAGAACATATTCCAGAACTCAAGTCTTCAGTGTGGTGGCCGAGTAGACCCGTCCCTCTCCCTCGCCCCGCCTGTCCTCCCTCTCTCTCCTTCCCTCTTTCTTTAATTCAGTGGTTCTTGTCTGAGGATGATTTTCCCCCCTTTCCGTCTAGACACAATATTTTTGGTTGTCACAACTTGGGCAAGGTCCTGGCATTTAGAGGGCAGAGGCCAGGAATACTGCCAAGCATTCTGTGATGTCCCACAGCACCTCCCACGAAGAATTGTACAGGACCAAAGGTCAACAAGGCCAAACTTACCAACCGAACTTCAGTTCAACAAAAATGTATTAAGTACCTGTTACATCCTAGGTATTGTTCTAGATGCCAGGGATATATAATCGGGAATAATCTCTCGAGCTTACATTTTAGAGGGTAAGGAGAGAGACAGACAATCAGAAAATACATTGTGTATTAAATGGTGGTAAATGCAGCTAAGAAAAATAAAGAGAGAAAGAAAACAAGGAGTATCGTGAAGGGTTACAGGTTTTAGATGGTCAGGGAAGACACTGCTGAAAAGTTGATGTGAAACAGGCAAAGAGGTAAGCTGCATGCGTGTCTTGGGGAAGAGCATTATGGCAGAGGAAACAGCGCATGCAAAGGCACTGAGGCACAGGTGTGAGGGGTGTGCTGTAGAAACAGTGAGGGGGTCAGTGTGCTTGGAAGGGAGGAATCACAGTGCTGAGACCAGCTCTAGAAGGGGTTTCCCTCCTAGATACTCAGTCCCTTTCTCTCCATCAGATCTGGCTCAACCCTAGCAAGCTTGACACATTCCCTTGCATAGCTCAAACGTGTGTGGCAGGAGAGAGGGGTGGAAGCTTTGTAAAGAATTAGGCCCTTTTGTGATGAGACAAGGTGGGTGTTGCCTTCACAGCATGGGGCGTGAGCCAGCCCTGCTGAGGAGTGGGGCACAGAGGGGAATGAGAGCCATCCTTCCTCCTCTTTCTTCCAAAGAATGAGACAAAATGTTGGTATCAGGTAGCAGTTTGATCAAAAATAGTTTAGCATTTGGAAGGTCGAGCACAGTGCTGGACTCACAATAAGTCTCCTAACTTATTATTTTGGTTGACTGGGTATGTTGTTCAAGGTCAACACCCTTGGGGGAAATATGTGGCTTTTGCATGACTTACAGCTGCTTGGCACACATTCTGTCTTTTAATCTTCTCAACAAGCCTGAAGGGCTGGGAACTATTGTTACCTCCCATTTACAGATGAAGAAGTTGACTCACAGCTACTAAATGGGGGGAATCTGGATTTGAACCCAGGTTTGTCACAATTCACAGGTCATGTTATTAACCACAATTTGTCCAATCATGAACTTTCGTGTTTTCTTTGTAAAATCAAAGCATGCTGAAACGTCACAAAATACTTTGGCAAGGATCAACCATACATTCAAAACAAATGGCATTACTTTTATAAAATAAACTTTAGATTTGTGAAAATGAGAAACAACAACAAAAAACTAATGCTGTTTGGAACTCTGTTACTTTCTATAGAATCCTAGCAAACCAAAGAGGGTGAAGATGAGGTATGGAGCATGGTATCTGGATACCAAGTTGTGGAAAAAGCAAAGAGCAGATGAACCCCTGGTTGACCCTAAGGTCTCACATGAAGCTCATGACGAGAATCTTAAAAAGGGACGACGGGAGCAGGTATGTGCCTATGCTGGGATCTGATCCAGTAAAGCATCACCCTCATACTGAAGCCAAACTCTGGGTGATACAGAGACTCTCGAAAACCCTACAACTTGCATATTGAATTCTGCAAAGAGGAAGTCAAGTGATGATGTGGGAATGTGAAATCAGCAAGACTTGAAATCTCCTGGCTTCTTGGTCTAGGCAAGGTCTCTGAGGGTGGGACAGGCAGTGTGGTAGTCTTACCACTCGTGGGACATTTGATTCCCATGGCAATTGTTCAAGGGATGGTGTGGCCTGGTAGAGCACTCAGAGTGGCGACAATGTCATGGGTGCTCTTTGGGTAACTAAACGTGAAGCGTGTTTTCCATCAACAATGGATAAAAGTTAAGAATTCAAAGTTGCATGGGGAAATTTCTTTAACATAATTCACCTGAGTTGCAGGATGTGTCTGAGAGGAAAGGGATGAAGGTTAAGTGCTGTTTGATGTTGCAAAGCAACCAACACATGCAAGGTCATGCTCTAACACACACACACACACACACACACACACCCCAGGGAAACTCTGCACATGCCCAGGTCTGTGGACCAGGATGTGATGGAGAGAAGATGCTCACATAGTCCTGGAAATTTGCAAGTGTGCAAACAGCACTTCCGCAGGACTCTGATGAGGACATTTGTGAATCTCTTCTCTTTATCAACAGACCCCAAACTACTCCCAGATAACAGATATGAAAACATTTTGAAAAAGGAGAAAACATACAAATTTGTTATTCATCAGTAACCTCCTTCAGACTGGAAAGCTCAGACAGGGAAGAGGGTCATTTTTATCTTTTCCAGTACTGGGTATAAATTCTTAATTTCAGATGTGAGGTCTGACACAAATTGATGAGCACAACATGCTTATGTAAGCCTCAAAATAATGTAAATAGTGCTTATCAGAATTCTTGGTATTGTTTTTTGGAGCTTCCTATATATGTTTATATGAATTTAACATATAACATAAAACTATTCCAGCTGCTGACAACATTTTCTCAATGAATTAATTTTTTTTTTCTTTTTTGAGACAGTCTCACTATGTTACACTTGGTAGGGTGCCGTGGTGTCATAGCTTGCAGGGGTCCTCAAACTATGACCCGCAGGCCACATGCGGTGGTGTGATATTTGTTCCCATTTTTTTTTTTTTTTACTTCAAAATAAGATATGTGCAGTGTGCATAGGAATTTGTTCATAGTTTTTTGTTTTTTTTTAAACTATAGTCTGGCCCACCAACGGCCTGAGGGACAGTGAACTGGCCCCCTGTTTAAAAAGTTTGAGGACCCCTGGAACCTCAAACTCCTGGGCTTAAGTGATTCTCTGGTCTCAGTCTCCCAAGTAGCTGGGACTACAGCTGTCCACCACAACGCCCAGCTATTTTTTTGTTGCAGTTGTCATTGCTGTTTAGCTGGCCTGGGCAGGGTTTGAACCCACTGGGTGTATGTGGCCAGCACCCTACCCACTGAGGTATGGGCGCTGCCTTGACTATTAATTCTTAAAGACTGAAAGAATTTTACAACATATAGTTCATTTGATGGCAAACCCTAGGGAAGATGTTTGCAAAAATGGTTATAGTCTGCTAATGAAAATGTAGTATTATTTAAATTATGGAAATAATATAGTTGATATAACTATTATAGTAAAAGATTATTTATCAGGAGTTTCAGGCACAGGAAGGGTTCAAAACAATGGAATTGTTCTACAGTGATTTCTATAAATCACAGCTTTTCACACCTGAGGAACTTTCACCCTATGCACTGTAGGTGGTGCCACTGGGCTCTGACACCCCAGTTCACAAGGCACAGACAGACATGCAACAATGAAGACAGGACTGTCCTGCTGGGAACTCGTGAGCTTTGACTTTTTTGATTGAGTTGGTTTAGAAGGTGGAGTGGTCTTAAAGTACTGAATTGCAATTATGTAAATATATATAGCCCATTTTAAAATTCAAATAAAGGTTAAGAAAAGCCAAAAGAATTTCTGCATACTGAGAGGATGTTGGGACTGAGCTTGTCTTTTTTGATTGTTGTGATCTTTGGAGTTAAGATCTATACATTGTGGCCATATCCTAGGTTAACGACCGGGGGCGTCCCCCCGCAGTCCATGGCTGGCTATGGATGCTTATCTGTGGTGTCGGGTACCACGAGAATTATGCACGGCGCTTCTTCTTACTCATCAGCTTTCATTAGTGCTTGTGTATTTAGCGTGTGGCCCAAGACACCTCTTCGATAATCATTCACAGCCAGCTGGGGGCTGCAGTTGGATGTCCCATCACTAACATGTGTTGCTAATCATTAGTATAAGGGCAAGGCAAGGAAAGAAAGCTGAACATCTTTGAAAGCCATCAACTCGTGAACGTTATTTACACATGTCTTCAGCAATGAGAAGGATGTGGTTAAAGATGAGGCACTTTACAAAGAGCTAGCGTTTTAATCAGGACAGATATGAGGTGAAGCTTCTGCTGGCTCACCAGTTTCTTTACATGTGCACGCTCTTTCAGGAGGAACTCTTCGCAGGCCTTCGTGGAACAGCTGCCTTTGAGGATTTCATTCTAAGCCGGGGCTACCCGATGCCGCATGTGAGTGAAGGGCCATTTCGGAAAGCCCCAAGGAAGGGCTTCGTAGCTCACAGTTGTTGATGGGAAGGGGCCAGTACTCTGTCAAAAGCCAAATACCTCCCTTACAAGCTACAGCAGGATTCAGGCTCTGGACGGAGGGCCATGTGCGGGGAGCGGGCTGTGGGTGGCAGGGCCCCCACAGCCTGGGGGATGCTCAGGGAGCGACCCCCAACCACTCTCTTCCTTTAACGACATTCTTTCCACCTGCCAGAAGTCACATAGTCCACGCATACTTTTCCTATCATTGGCAAGCACCCAGTGTTTCCTCTTTAAGCAAGATCTCTACCCCATGTGCCAAGACGCAATCTTGTTAAGATACTGCATACATAAAGCGGTTTCCACAATTCAGGTGCTGGCCCTCCAGACGCCAGCCCAGCTCTCCGCTCCTGTCTTTGTCTCTCTTTCTTCCTTGGCTTTATTTCTCAATTTCCCACCATTCCACTCAGGTCAACTCTCCCTCCTTGCGCCGGGTCTCAAGAGCTGTGCTTGTCCCCAGACAGTGGCTCAGAGACAGGACGTGGCATTTTGCCCTTTTTATTCTGGCTGTTCAGTTTCTGTTACTGTCAGAGGTGATGTTTCTCTATGCACATTTGACCACCTCTCTCGGGTTTGGCCTCAATGGGACTGAAAGTGAAAAGGGTCCCTGCCAGTTACCAAACACTTTGCATTGCCTGGGAAGCCTTCCATCTCCTTTACTTCTGTGTCTAAGGACAAAGTGAAAGGTGGCTTTACTGGTAACCTGAGAAAGAGGAAAGCGCTCTATCAAAGAGTAAAGGAGATAAAGTCACAGTGTGTAACTGCCCTCTGAAGAGGAAACTCACAACACACTTTCCTCAGCCTTGAAGAGCCCTGAGCGGATGAGGGCTGTGAGTGCTCTGCCTCCTCTCTGCTCTTGGCAGATAGAGTCCAAGGACACTGATAAGCCTCGTAGAAAAAAGAAAAAGAATGGAAAAAAACAGACACACCAACTTTGCAGCCTCTTCTGTCAACAGTCTGCTGAAGTGGAGGAAAAAAAAGACATTTTTACCCTTCAAGAAACACTGAGCTGCTTCTCCCTGGGACTGACACTTCCGCGCCTTCCTTCATCGCTGTGGCTACTTCCTCCCCCCTTCTCTCTCTCTCAAACTAAAATAGGCTTGTTATGGCTTTATATTTTGCTGCTGGTCAGAGAAATCAATCTTTCTCCCATCTGCATGCTGTGAGCTTGCGAGTCCCACCCTAACACAGAGCTGTGGCTTGGGTCAGGATGAAACAGTAGGTTGTCAATTTTATCACTGGGTTAGTAGCTCTGCCTCAAGTGGAAACAGATTATGGCAAAAGTTCACTTCCCTAGGGACGGTGGCCCCAGAGCCTTCTTTTTTTTTCTCCCTTCTTCCTTCCTGCCTTCTGGTTTCCACTGCCTTACTTGTAGAGCTGTCTGATCTGACTCCCACACAGAGCACCCCTCCCTTGGAAGGTCACTCCACAGGGGCCCAGTGGCAAGAAGGGACCATGAGCAGGAGGGCCTGTAGGTGGAAGTCATGTGCCCAGACCAGCCCTGCCGCCGGCAGAACGAGGCAGGCATCTGGGGCCAAAGCTGTAGCCAGTAATAAACACTGCATTTGCCCATCGTCCCCTGCGTCCATCCCTGGGGGTATTAGGAGGCTACAGCTGAGACAGTGGCTCCTGGGACGGGAGATGTTTTTTAAGTGTGATAGATCTGACAGTAGTTTATACTTCCTGGCAAAGACATGTATTGACCAAGCTCAGAGCCAAACAGGTTTCAAAGTTAAATCAGGCAAGTTTAGAGCAAGAGCTGGCGACCTGGGATTGGAAGACTTCACTACGGCAAGGGGAGGACGTGTCTGCTGTAGCTTTGAACATCAGTAAAAGGCCTCCTAGATATATTTAAAATGCTCACAAATGTCAAACGGTCTATGAACCAAGTGTATGGTGCCCCATGATCATATTAATGTACACAGCTATGATTTAATAAAAATAAATAAATAAAAAATAAAATGCTCACAAAAATGTATATGCTTATAATAACTGCCTAATCTGCACATAAGGTCCATAGAAGTATATTCATACATTTATATGCATACTACGTAAAGCATGGTTATATATTCTTAATGTTCATAATTGTATGCATGTTCATACATTCATGTATGTACATATATAATTGTGATAATTATACATCTATGTATATCTGAGGGCTGTCCAGAAAGTATCCAGCCATGTAACATCAGAAATACACATAGGCGTGGATGGATACTTTCTGGACAGCCCTAACGGATCTATCTATATATCTATATGTCTACACCCTTATATGCCCTATCTTATTGTGACTCAGTTTTCTACCTTGACATTTTTAGTGGCAGAATACATTTTCATTTTGATTCGTCCCCTAATCCATTCTGTTGATGAACATTTAGTTCAATTAGGGGAAAAAGGAAGCATGCCTGCCACACTGATGAGACTCTTCAGCCGTGTGGACTAAAGAAGGACGGTGCCCCTGGCCGCAGTGCAGCGCCCTGAGACCACCTCTCACTCAGAGCCCAGCACTTTTTTGTGCCTTTGTTCTTATATCCTACGTTCTCTATTTCATTGATAAGATTTAAACCGAAAGAGAGAAGGGAACCTTACATAGCCAGTGAGAGCTGTGTGCACGTACATGCCATTATTTACTCAAATTTATATATGAACATCACTTTTTCACCCCCTCACGTTTGTGTACGCTGTGTGTACACACACTCGTGTTTGGTACATGAGCACACAAACACACACACACACGTATGTACAAATCCTAGTGTCTGCTACTGGATTATCTACTGTGTGCAGTACCCAGAGCCTCATTTCCTGTGCCACTTGGATGGGTTGCAAATCTTTAAGAACACAGCTGGGCTGGGCCAGGCACAGAACAAGTGTGAATTGGATCTGAGTGTCTCTGATGCTGTACAATTACCTTCCAAAGACCGGCGTCTACCATGGTCAGATTTTCAGCATGTGATTTTGTACAGTGTAAAGACATACATCAGAGTGTGGAATTTGAATCTGGGTGTGGTAGTGGTTGTGGGGAGGACTATATTATATACAATTGTTGTTTGTTACTCTAATGGAGTTTCTCTCTCTCTCTCTTTTTTTAGTTTCTTAAGAAGATGTATCCCAGGAAAGAATGTAAATATGCATGTAGCAAGACTCCTGTACAATTAACTCAAGCGTAAAAGAATCTTGGGAAGATGATCAGGCAGATTTTACTGACTACATACTTGGCTATTACTCTCTCACATTAAACATTAAACAGAGTTTATTGTAAGTGCACCACTGTGGATGTTCATCTTTGACTTGGCAGCACCTGTAAAGGTAGCACATAATACTTACAAACATTTCTCAACCATCTTCTTCAATAATCAATACTTTATATATTTCATCATCTAGGAGATCAATAATCACAAGTAATCTCACATTTTTGCAGCACTGTGACTATCATGTAGATATACGCACTATTTGTAAAAATTAAAACAATAAATAAAAGCAGAATAACTCTATTGCAGTTTTTTAGGCTATTATTTTCAATCATACCTTCTTTCCTATTTCTGTACAGTATTAGTTTCTTTCGATTTGAATTAAGCTTCCTGAGGTATTTTTTCTTTTTTTAGGCATTGCTGTGGTTTGGATATGGTTTAGCCACACACGTGTCATGTTGAAATTCAATCCCCAGCACTGCAGAGAGGGCCTGGGTATGGATTGTGGGGGGTGGCCCCTCATGAAAGGCTTATTGGCATTATTTTAGAAGTGGTCTCACTCTTAGTTCCGTTGAGAACTGATTGTTGGAAAGAGCCTGAACCCCCCCCCCCCACCTGCTGACCTCTGCACATGGCTCCCCATCTCCTGCCCAAGTGGGAGTCCCTGAGGCCTCACCTGATGCAGGTAAGGTGCTGCTTCTACAGCCTGTAGACTGTGGGCCAGGGAATAAAAAAGTATAAACAAAAACCTTCCTCTAATTAATGAAACCATTCCTCCTGAAAAGACACAATCATCTCGAAAGGGAGGTCACTGGCCAGAGCTTTATCCATCACGGTGTCTGCCTCAAATGCAAAGTCCCTGGGTGACGGGCTTTCATCTTCTGGGTCTGTCACAATCTCAATAGTCTGTATGCTAAACTGACAACAAGGAAAACAGGATCATAACACACCCTTGGTGGGGAAAAGAGACAAGGAAAGATGAGGAAACCTCAAAAACTACATGGCATCTGCATGACATGGCAAGAAGGAAAATGTGATAAATGCAACCTGCTCGTTCCCCAGCGAGCCAGGAGGCTGCAGGTGCGGCCAGGGCTCTCCTTGTCCACGTCCCACCTCACGTCCTTTTTGTTTTTAGCGAGCACCTTCTGGCAGAAATTGTTCACTCAACCTTTACTCACACAGGGTCTGAGCCTTGATGGTCCTGACCAGTCATGACATTTTGTCAGTAGACATGGGAACACCAGGCGGAGCTCCACAGAGTCCCCTGGTTTCCACGACTTTATTATAAATCAATTTCCTCTGCTTAGTGACTACTTGTCACTTCCCAATGCCATATAGCCCTGCCTTTTTCTAGTTATTCTAGTGGCGTAAGGAGTCCAAAGTGACCAGGTGGCAGTGCTACCTTCTAACTCAATGGAACTATTATTTGGGGGGGGGGGGGGTTAGAAGCCTTGTCCCAAACTTTTAAATCACCAGAGCCCAGTAGCAGGACTAAGGGGTAACAATGTTGATAGTGTTTTTAGGGGACACCTCCCAGTGCTACCTCTTGGTTCTCACATCATGTTTTCTGGGTATGGAAGAAAGAACATAGGTCGGTTCCTTGTTCAGAGTAAATACTGCATTTTGTGAGGTCCTGTCTCCCAACTGAAGCTGTGAAGGAGCCTTTGCCCTCTGTGAGGCTAGACACGTCGGCGTGATGGAGCACACCACAGGGGCAGTGAACCCCGTAGCATCAGCCTGTTGCCCTGTCCCTTTTGCTGTAAAATAGGTTTATTCATGAGAACCAGTGATGGTGGAACATTAGTGTGGGCAGAAGTTTGTCAGGAAAGGTCGCAAATTCAAATCCAGAATAAGGCGCTGTTCCAGCAGAGATGGAAGAGGTCTGTGGCTTTCTGTAATGAACTCACGCCACCGCCACGACGGCTGCTTTCTAGCCTGCCTTCCCACTGTTGGCTGGAAAACCAGTGGCCAGGGTTCCCCGACTCCCAAAATGCCCACATGCCTGGAGACCTGAGGCAGCATGACAGGGGGAGTAGGCCCCTGCAAGCCAGGGAAGGGCGTCCAATTCTAGGCCCGTGGGGGCAGGTTCAGTCCCAGGGTTTGGGCTGTCAAGTGCTGAGCAGCAGAGAGTGCTGGCAGTGTTGGTCTGGAGACAACTCACTTTTTTCCTAGCCACATCGTTTCTGGATTTGTTACATTCAAATCTAATTCAGATTGGGGAATGAGTTTGGTTTCCACTCCTAGACACCTGAGTATTCCACGGAGGAGGTAGATAAGCTCTGGCAAGGGGAAACTGAAGCTGCTGAGCCTCCGTGCAGCCTGCGGTCCTGCCACTGACCCTGTGCCCACTTTGTAGATGAGACTATGGGGCAGCACTGGCATGCCTGCAGGAGAGAGGGCTGGTCGGCCTTCTCAGCTGACCACTGAGCATTCCTCTACAGGGGAGGCCTTTGGTGGACAGTCATGGAGAGCCAAATATCCCTGTACTCTGGGTCCATTCTGAGAGATACCCTGGAGACCTCTCTCCCCAAACATCCCATGACAAGCCCTGCATTCTGGATCCTTCCATCAGCCACTGACCATTACTGGGTGATATCTGCCCCTCAGGCCATTGCTCCTTTCAGACAAAGTAGTCAACAGGCCAAAATGCTTACAATTCTGCCGGCTGGAAAAGCCCCTTCCCTGCTGATGTCCAGGCCATCCTTGACATGGGCTATTACGTGTGGCTGGCGCCACCACATTGCACTGGCTGAGTCTTCATTCAGTGGACTTAGAACACGTGCTGTGAGGACAGAGGCAGGGGCTGGGGAAGGAATGGTGGTGCAGGAGGACTGGGCCCACCCTGCAGTTCGTTGGGCCTTCAATTCCGTCTCAAGCCCCAGCTTGCACAGAAACGTCCACCTGATCATGAGAAGCAACACAATTTGGAGCCGGGGGCCTGGGTTCTGACCAAGTTCTACCACTTGTCAGCTGTGTGAGTAGGCCAGGAGGCCAGTGACTTATCCACTCCCTACTTCAGCTTCCCCAGCTAGACTCGGATGACTGCCACCACGCAGCACTGCCTTCCAGAACTGTGCTCAGAATTAAAGGGAATGTTACAAGTAAAGTGCTCACACGTAGCAGAGATCCTGGCATGCTGCGCACACACATTGGGTGTTAGTGGACATGATGGCTCAGTGGTAAGATAATCCTCAGCTTAAGATGGGCACCAGTCACTTGGTTACCTAATGTTTCCTGATGAGCCTGCAGGATTTGCTAGTGTCTAGCAACAAGCCAAGACCCGTTTCTCAAAAGGAGAACAGATGCGCAGAGTTTATGGTTCAGCTGCCACCCCCCATCCACCCGAGGGCTCCTATTCTGATCAACTTTCTGAACATTCCAAAGCTCCATTCAGCAGCCCGGTGTGCACAGGTGTTTCAGCACATTGGAGCCCCTGCGGCAGAGGACAGACTTTCTGGGCCCACTAGAAAGCCTTCTCTTGCTTCAGGTTTCACTCAAAGCTGGCAGCCTCTCAGATTACTAAATAAATAAGCTGAAACAGCATGTCTAAATCTGGTTTCCAAAATCCAAAGAGATGGTGAGGTGCACACCATTATGTTTAGATGTATATTTCCAACTCTCAGGTATCGTAGGTAGAAGTAACCTGAGAGCATAGGGAGTAATAAAAAGCTGGTAAATAATTAGGAAGTGATGAGTTTTTGAGTTTTTATTACCTTTGTTTTTAATGTCATTTATTTAATTGTAAGTATACAGAATTTAAGTTTTAGGCTGGGAGTGGCAGCTCACATCTGTAATCCTAGCATTCTGGGAGGCCGAGGTGGATATATCCCTTGAGCTCAGGAGTTTGAGACCAGCCTGAGCAAGAGTGAGACCCCATCTCTACTAAAAATAGAAAATCCAGGGGTGGCGGGGGAGCTGTGGCAGACACCTGGAGTCCCAGCTATTCAGGAGGCCAAGGCAAGAGGATTGCTTTAGTCCAAGAGATTGAGGTTGCTGTGAGCTATGATGTTACAGCACTCAACCCAGGGTGACAGAATGAGCAAGGTAGGAAAAAAAAAAAAAAAGAAGTAGAATTAAAGTTTTAATAGTGGTTGTGTTTACCTATCAGCTCCCTGAATTCCTGAAATGTGTTTGTTGGCTTTTGTGAGCTAGTACGACCTGTCTCCAGCACACCCCTGGCTGTAGGATTGGAGGCAAGGCAGGATGTTAGGAGTGAAGAATGAAAAGAGCTGGTTTCCCCCCTCCTAGGAGAGAACTTCCACAGTCTTCATGGAAGAGGGGAGAGCCTTGTCACACTGAGGAAGAGGGAAGGTCTCTTGATGAAAAGGGCCAAATTAGTTCAGGTGTGCCATGAAGCAGAAGGCAGGATGGGGTTAGATATTTGTGAGCTTTGCTAGAAGAAGGAACAGGGAAAGATAGGGAGAGCTTTTAGACTGTAATGCATGTCTGGTCTCTGGAAGGAAGAAGGGAAAGAAGAATAATTGGTATAAAAAGAATCTTGGACTGCAACACAATTCAAATATGGTTTTCACTGGCCAATGAGAGGTCCTCAAGTTGAAGTTGCCAAGAGGAGGAGTCTTGTATCTTTCCAGAAATGGGCTACTTGATTTTTCTGCCACGTTCAGTCGTTGGCTGGGAGGAGCCCATAGGAAGCATGGCCTCAGTGTGAGGGAGGAGCCCGGAGGCTGTAGCTGGGCACATCGGCCAGTTATGCCCTCTGCAGCTTGTGGTCTGAGTGGTGTATTTCCATATGGCTGGGAATTTAGGGTATTTGATACCATCCTCATCTTCCCATTTCAGCATTCAGGATCTTGCTCTTTCCCAAACAATGCTCTGTCCTCACATAAGAGATCTAATAAGCTGTAAATTCAAATGATGTCTTAATCCAGCCAACTAAACAGTTGATTTTCTTTCTTTTAATTCAACAGCAGCAAGACATGAGATTCTTTCATTTTGGTTTTTGAGGAAATCCCAAACAACCCCTGATTTGTGGGCATGTGTTTATTTTAAAGTACGATCACAAATTACTTGATATTCTTTCCTTGAAAATGTATTGTCTAATTCCTCCCATTTATTGAGTGTGGGAGGGATATGCTCAAGGATGGCTTCTAATGAATAGAATGTGGGAGAGGCGATGATCCTGATTTCTGAGACTATATTTCCTATTGTCAAGCTAAATGATGGCTTCCTCCTTGTTCTCACTTGGATCACTGCTGTGGGAAAGACTAGCTGCCATGGTGTGAGGACACCCAAGCTGTGCAGAGGGAGGCTGATGTGGCAAGGAACTAAAGCCCTCTGCAAACTGCCATGGAGAAGCCATCCAGGAAGTGGGTCCTGCAGTCCCCAGGAAGTCTTCAGATGAGACTGCGCCCCTGCGGACAACCTGGCTGCCGTCTTATGAGAGATTCTGAGCCTCCAGATCCAATCAGGGTCAGGATCCTGAATTCCTGACTTGCAAAAACTGCTATAATGTTTGTTGTTTTTAGTCAGTAGATTCAGTGTTTATTTGGTATGCAGCATTAGATAATTAATATAGATTTTGGTACCTGAAATGGGTGCTGCTGTAATGAGAACCTAAATGTGGGAGGAAGCAGGAGAACTGCGTAGAGGATAGGAGCTGGAAGCACTTTGAGAAGAATGTCAGTAAACATGAGAAGGCTTGCCTGAAAAAGATTTGTGCGTTTGGCTTTTGAATAATCGTGTAGACCTAATAAAATTCACAGGAGACCTATAAAATGTATCAAGGAGTTATATTGGCATAAACAATGCCAGCTTGAACTAAAAGGAACAGAGACAGTATTAAGTGAAAAGAGGTCTCTACTGTCAGGGAGCAAGACTGAGAGAAGGTCTCAGCTACTTGTTATAGAACAGAGGCCTCAGAGCACAGGCCCAAGAGAGAGGAGCCAACGGCCATGGAGAATTATTCCCAGGCCGTAGCTGGACAAAGTTCTAATCAAGAAACTTCCAGCATTTCCTTGGCTGGTTTTCAGAATGACCAGGAAGCACATGGCTGTGTGCTCAGGTGTGTCTGTGGCAATAACAAGGTGCCTCTCCCACCGTCGGATGTGGGACAGGAGGGTGGGCAGATGACTCTTCTCTGGAGTTCACAGGCCTTCCAATCAAAAGGAACTGGATTAGAATAACTCTACTGAAGTATTTATACCTCAGTAGTCGCATCTGTACCTGAGCCTCAGTCAGAGTCTAACATTCCGATTCCAAGCTGATGCTGTAAAGGAATGAGATTTGGAAGGGAGTGTAAGTGTAAATTTTGCACATGAGAGAAATGTAAATAATTTGTGGCTAACAAACACTCCATTCTCTTCTTAAAACATGTTTACAAATTCTGTGATAGATTTTCCTTCAAAAGGTAGAGCTTAATTCTCCTCTTCCTGAGTGTGGGCTATCCTAAGTTGCTTGCTTTAAAGAATAGAATGGCCTTGGGCAGTGCCTGTGGCTGGAGGAGTAGGGCACCCGCCCCATACACTGGGGGTGGTGGGTTCAAGGCTGGCCCCAGCTAAAACTGCAAAAAACAAACAAACAAACAAACACACAACACTCTCAAGAAAAGAATGGCCTCGCCAGTCCTGATATTCATTCCTTCATTCAATAAATACTTATTTTGAGCCCTTACTAGACAGAACTCTAGGCTACTGTTCTGAATATTAGTCCTTTGTCACACACACATTGATTCTCCAGAGCTGACCACCTCCCTACACGGACCACTTAAGTTGACCTAATTTTCATAGACTGGATGCGCACCACATGTACATATCTGTATGGTAGGCCTAGTTCCTTGTGTTGACCAGTTAGTTTGCCACAGTCCTCTGCGTGGTCAACTTACAGAGGTTCTACTATAGTTTACAATATACAATGGCGTTCTACTTGACCACAGAAAAGAATGAAATCCTGTCATTTGCAGCAATATGGATGAAACTGGAGGTCATTATGTAAAGTGAAATAATCCAGGTACAGGATGGCGCCTGTGGCTCAAAGGAGTAGGGCGCTGACCCCATATACCAGAGGTAGTGGGTTCAAACCCAGCCCTGGCCAAAAACTGCAAAACAACAACAACAACAAAAAAATCCAGGTATAGAAAGACAAATATCACATGTTTTCACACAAATGTGGGACCCCTAAATGTGGGTCTTTTGGAGGTATAGAACAGAATTATACTTACCAGAGGCTGGCAGAGCATGGAGGGCGGTGGGGTACAATGAGAATTTGGTTAATGGGCACAAACATACAGGTCGAAAGAATAAATTGTGGTCTTCAATGGCAGAGGGGGGTGACTACAGTTGACAACAATGTGTTGTATATTTCCAAATAAGTAGAAGAGAGGATTTCAAGAGTCCCTGACACACAGAAATGATACAAGCTATAGGGATGGTACACCTGTAGGGATGGCCTGATTTGGGCACTATACCTTCTGCACTTGCAGCTAAAAGGCAGACTAAGGCACAAGGTCAAGTCAAACCTCAGCAGGCTTACAGAGGATGGGAGGAAGGACAGAGGGAAAGAGGAGGGAGGAAAGAAGGAAAAAACCACAAAGCCGCATAAGGGTGGAGTCAGGGAACGGCCAGGTAACTCTAAGGGGAGCGCCAGCTGGGTGCTCTGCTACCCAAGTCAGCCAGCCCATCCCAGGCTGTCCTGTCGGTGGAAAATTACTGTACCTGTTCCAGACACTGAGGAAATAGCATCCTTGTCCATTTTTATATTGGTTCTGATGTTTTTTCTTGTCAATTTTTAAGAGCTCAAATGTAGAATCTAGATATTAATTCCTTGTCAATTTAGGCAGCACAAACATGTCCCCCCTGCCTCTAGGCTAGATCTATCTGATAACTCTATCCATGACACCCTTCATTGACCAGGTAGCATTATTTTAATGAAGTCAAAACTTCTTGTCTCGGTACCTGTAGCTCAGTGGTTATGGCGCCAGCCACATATACCAAAGTTGGCAGGTTCGAACCTGGCTCAGGCCAGCTAGACAATGACAGCTGCAACAAAAAATAGCTGGGCCTTGTGGCGGGCGTCTATAGTCTCAGCTGCTTGGAAGGCTGACACAAGAGAATTGTTTAAGCCCAAGAGTTTGAGGTTGCTGTGAAAAGTGACCAATAGCACTCTACCCAGGGTGACGTAGTGGGACTCTGTCTCAAAACAAATAAACAAACAAAAAACTTCTTTTGCCTCTTATGTGAGCCATTGTTGTACTGACAGTCTCTCGGGTTTTTGTGCTGTTAGCTCTACACTGAGCACTTTACTTCATCTGGAGTCCACCGTTGCATGACTGCAATGTAGTCACCCAGCTCTGTGTGACAAGCTGGTTTTTCTAGCATGGATCTCTCTTTCCTAAAGTTTTCATCATTTAGTATAACCAATCTCATAGCCTTGAATCTATTCTGGAACTAAGATGAGTCAGAGGTTTGCAAACAGTGTCCATTAGAAACCGTCTCTGAAACGTGATGCTGACCAGTGCCAACGTGACCGCAGAGCTGTGCTTGTGGCCGCTGGTATGTGGAGCCCCAGGGGAAGAAGTTTGATGGCTGCAGACAGGTGCTGATGGAGGTGACTGCCTTCCACCGAGGAAGAGTGGCTTGCAGAGAGAGGAATTATAAATCAGGAGCAAGTCTGCAAGTCACCATAAATGCTGGAACACTCCCAGAGGGCTTCTCAGGTGTCACATGTCCAAATACGCACACTCACTTCTAAAATTTATGCTTTGAAATTTGAACATGATGTAAGAGTCAGGATTCAGCGTAGCTAGAGTTTCAGAGCATGAGTCCTGAGGTCACAATACCAGGTTCAAAACCCAGCTTGGGCACTCATCAGCATGTGATATGACCTTGGGCAGGTGACTTCTCTGAGGTCAGGACATGAGACAGTCTGTGTAAAGCACTCAGCCTAGCCCAGCATCTATCAGGCATTCATTAAACAAAACAATTAAAAGAAGGCCAGTTAGATGACAGAGCTGACATTCCAGGGAATATTAAAAACACACAAGGTCTGACCCTTGGGTTTATGTTCTAAAGTGGGGATGAGACAAACACAAAAATAATTATTCCATAAGAGAAAATCTGGTGTGATAGACTTGTGGCTTGTTGGGAATAACAAAAGACAGCCCTGTCACTCAGGAAATCCCGGGGGCTTTGGAGCTCTGCACCAGGTACAAAGGGATGGAGACCAAATATTGTTTTTATTCTACCACCCACCTAGGGGGGTGTTGCCCTAAATGCCTGATTTGGGCAGTACAGCTTCCGTACTTGCATCTAAAAGGGGGATGAAGGCATAAGCTTAATTCAAACCTCAGTGGGCTTGAAGAGGAGGGGAGGAGGTGAAAGGCCCCTTTAAGATGACCCTCACTCAGTCTCGAGTTGGCGCGACACCCAAGAACTCACGAGAGGCCGAACTTGATGCAAAAACACACGAGGCTTTATTCGGGATAAGCCAGAGCTCTGGGGCCGACACGTATCTCACGCAGGAGACAGAGG
>CAUYPK010038591.1:0-16144 GCA_963574355.1 Loris lydekkerianus
GAGGTATAACCTGCAAATATTTTCTCCCATTCTGAGGGCTATCTGCTTGCTTTACTCACTATGTTCTTGGCTGTGCAGAAGCTTTTTAGTTTGATCAGGTCCCAGTAGTGTATTTTTGGTACTGCTTCAATTGCCTGGGGAGTTTTCTCATAAAATGTTCACCCAGGCCGATTCCTTCAAGAGTTTGGATTTTGGCTTTAGTTAAACGTAATACCTCATTTTAGACGCCTTCCTTATGAAATTGTAACTGTTCCTGTATTTCTATTACCATATAAATGAAGATGAATCTAGAATCAATATTTTCAATGAACGCTTGTTTCTAAATGCAAGATCCATACACATAATTAATCTCTGGGCATCTCTGTGCAGAAGCCTAACACAGTTTTCAACCTCACCCTGTCAGTGTGAGACTCATTCTGTCCCTCAACTTTCCTCTACTTCCCGTCTGCCCCCATCATGTAATGAAAGTCACCAACATCCACAGATGTGGTGCATTTTTTCATTACGTAAGCTAATTGCTCACCAAATCTTACAAATTCTCTCTTAAATCTTAACCCACCTATTTTCTTTATTTTAAATGCATTATTATTTTTCCATTTTAAATTGTTCCTATTTTTGTACATGAATGGCTGCAGCAACATCTTACTTGTTTTCCTGACTTCAGTTTAATATCTGCAAAACTATACTCCATATTGTGCCCAGAATTGTTTTTCTTTCAGAGTAATAATATCATAGTGCTCCCCATTTAGGAACATTCTTCAGTGCCTCCCTTTGCTGTTAGGATGAAGTTTAAACTTTCTGAAATGCTTACTGGAGCCACTGCAGGTGACGTGTTTTGCTGAACATTCTAGCACTTTTGTCACGATTCACCAGCAGCTTAGGGTACATTGAAAATGCATCAATTCCTTAAATGTGAAATGTTCTATCTTGTCTCAAGTCTTTTTTTTTTTCCCTCTCTACTTTTTTTCATTAACTCATAAACACATAGATCATGTATACATTAATGCATTTATGGGGTACAATGTGCTGACTTATATAGAATTAGGAATGCTTACATCACACTGGTTAATATATACCTTGTCTCATTTTACATAATTATTGTCCTTATAAACATTTGCCTGTCATTGGAAAGAATTAATTCCCTTTACATTCTACATATCCTTTTGACTCAATAATAGTTTATATCAAACTGCAATATTAAAACACTCTTGGCAAAGGCATATACAGATTTTAATTATTTTTTGGCTAGAAAGGAGGAAGAAAGCAGAGATAAAAATGTATTATTTCCATATATTAACCTGGTACAAACTAACAATTGAAATTTCAACCTTTGTGTATTTCTTTGTGGAATGACATCACATATAATTATTTATTCAGGACAGTGCAGAAATTATTACTTATAAAGAATTGGTTGAGAATTCCTTAAAATTCTATCAAGTCCATTTGGGTTGCTGTAACAACCTACCTTAGATGGGGTAATTTTCAAAAAAAAAATATTTTTAACATAAAGTTATGAAGACTGGAAATGCCAAGGTCAAAGTGGCAGTAGGTTTGGTGTCTGGAGAAAGTTCACTGTCTGATTCAAAATGTTGCCTTATACCCACATCCTTACATGATGGGGAATAAGGTCCCCCAGTCATCTTTTCTGAAAAAGCTAATCTACTTTTGGAGAACAGAGCTTTCAAGATCTAATCGTGTCCCAAAGGCCTTACCTCTAAATACTATCACTTTCAGGGACTTTGGCTTTCAACATACAAATTGTGAAGAAACAAACATTCAGACCACAGCAACCTTTACAATCTAATTTTTTTTTTTCATAGGGTTCCAAGAAATGTATACATGTGCCAAGAAAGGGGAAAAAAACTTGTATTAAAACTATAGTACTCAATAAATACTTAAAAAAGGCAAATACAGTTCATGCTTAACTTCTGCAATTAGAAGAGGTGCACAAAGTGGTTACTATCAGAATCCAGAAACTTCTGTTTATGGCAAACTGCTGCTTGAGCAATGCTGCCCAAAGTGTCCCGCTGTGTCCTTGTGCTGTTTCAACTTCTTCCCCAAATATTGCCAGTCTCAAACTTATCAGGGATGCGTGGAATGGTCAGGAGTGTTGGAGGTTCTGTTACTTATGCCTCTGTTGTCACTTTACTTACTTCCATAATGCTCTTGAATTTCAAATTCATCTTCAAAATTCCACTCCTGCAATGACAACTGTGCTTCTGCCATTGTGTCCTGCCTGTCACATGGTCAGTGACTCTAGCATTTATTTGATTAATGCTATCTTTGGAGCAAACATCATCCTACACGTTGGGGCTGTAATTCAATTCAGCTTCAAAAAATAATACATAGATAACAGCTCTTAAGAAGTAGATACATTATTTGGCACCCCTGATGTGTGTGTGTGTGTGTGTGTGTGTGTGTGTGTGTGTGTGTGTGTATACATGTATATATCATATATGTGTATGTATAATAACCTTTATGGTATATGTATGTATTTATGCATAATAAGTATGGATATATGCATAATATATGTATAATAACCTTTAATTAACTTATGTCTACCATTAGAGAATCCAGAAGATGATTATTGCTTCTGTCTAATCAGTACTTTATCCAGTTTTGAGAAAGTTAATTTGTTAAAATAATTTGGACTTTTTTAAAAAAAGGATTATGAAGAAATGATTTAGAAAAAATGTCCATAAGCATGAAGATAGATTTAAAGTGAATCTGGGTATATTGACTTTAGAAGAAGTATTCAATTAATCATGAATTCTAAAGTATAAATTGCATAGAAGACTAAAAGTATATGCCAGCGTAACTGGCTTGCTCTTACAACTGTAGACACAATTCACAAATAAATCATCCTTTATATACCAGGTAATATTACTGTTGAAAATATGCTCACTTCTGAGGTGTGAAAGTCACTGACCAAAGACCACTGAGGATCTCAATAAGTCAGGCTGTTTCAGCTTTGTGCTGTAAAAAGGAAAAAGCAATTATGGCATCACCTGAAAAAGCAGAATTGGAGACGGCACCTGTGGCTCAGTGGGTGGGGTGCCGGCCCCATATACTGAGGGTGGTAGGTTCAAACTCGGCCCCAGCCAAACTGCAATAAAAAATAGCCGGGCGTTGTGTAGTCCCAGCTACTTGGGAGGCTGAGGCAAAAGAATCGACTAAGACCAGGAGTTGGAGTGTGCTGTGAGCTGTGACACCATAGCACTCTACCAAGGGCAATAAAGGGAAACTCTGTCTCTAAAGAAAAAGCAGAATTGGAAGGGGCATTTTATAGAATTCAGGAATGAGGGAACGAGTCCTAGGGGGAATTCAGGAAGTTGTGGTTGGTTCTGAACTGGGTTCTTTCTGGAAGAAGAGGGGAGTCGAAATTGTGTGCCTTAAATATATTATCTAAGAGGAAGAAGCATTGAAACAGGGCTGCAATTGTCTGTATAAACTATCCATGTTAGATAAAGGCTGGGTACAGGGTACGATGGCTTATCTCTGTGCTATTTCAAACATGCTCGCAGTATGGCCCACTTGAGTGTTATTTGTACATGTTCTCATCGCCAGTAGGCCTGTTATTGACTTTCTCAACAGTGACCATGCCTCTTCTCCAATACTGATACTGTTAAGTCTAGCAAAGGGTAAACAGGTTGCAAAGATGTGGCTCAAGGTAGAAAACAGGGAATAAAATAGTATCTAGGAACCAAATTGTAGCTAGGAACTGTTCCATGATAGGAACAGACACAGCAAGGAGCACCTAGTGAGCTTTAGCTCCACCATCTAATTAGCATACCATGGGTGGAGCTGTCCTGAAAAGCTCTGGGGAAGATGCGTGGGTAGAAAAGGAAACTGTTATATTTACAATCAACCTGTTGTGTGATATGTTATATAACTCCAAACTGTCAATCATCCCTAAGGAGGGAAAGGACAACCAATCCTGCCAGGACACACAGAAGAGCTAGTGAGCAGGAGAAGCAGCCTCGGACCTCAGGGCCTTTCCCTCTCACTGCGGAGACTGACTCACTCCTCTCTCTGGATTGCATTCTCACTGTGTCTCTGTGCAGCTGCCCTCTTCACTTTTGCTTCATATGTTTCTTCCTCTGTCCTGTAGTGAGCTGTCTGTGTGGGAAGGCTCTGTATCACTCTGTCTTGGCTCTAGTGGGGACCAGTACTGCTTCTTGACACAGGGAACAGGAGGAACAGGGAACATCCAGGCGGTCTAACACGAGTTGGGCCATTGGTCCTGTTTGGACCAGTGGATTATGGATAGAAATGATGCACACCAGTGATGAGGAGAAAATTGAAGATGGACAAACTGTCCATCTCATGTCTCTTGTCCCTCTGCTATGAAATGGCAATGCTGCAGATAAGGGCTGCACCTCCAGACTGAATCCTAACAAGATAGCAACTCCCAGCAGAATGTTGATCCTCATAGGAGAGCAGACAACACACCTATGCATCAGCCTTTGCATAGTGCACTGCAGAGACTTAGGGGGTGCTTGGTTCCGTGATATTAGTGTGCCTACGATGTATGACAGACACACAGAGTTATCGGAACAAGCTTGTGTCTACTTATAAACAGTTGCCTAATTTCCATTTTCTGTTACCTTTAAAGTAGTTACAGATACCAACCTGATTTGTCAGTAGCCTGATTGTTGATTTATCTCTCATCTACAAAATCTATCAATAATATATAAAACTAGATTTCTAGCTTATTAATTTGCAATGATAAATATCACATGGCCAGATTATTCTTTCAGCAATGTGTATCAGTAGCAGATAAATGGCGTTGCTTAGGTGCCAAAAAGACTCCAAATCCTTACAATCTGTGGATACTGTTTATTTAGGCAAATCTACTAGGGAAAAGAAATCATAATATGATTTTCTTGAAAAATCATGACATCATTACACAATAATTTGGGTAAATCATATGTTTATTTGTATGGAGCTAAGGTGTAATTATCTTTAATTTTGAAAGCATTTAGCAGAAATAAAAATATTTAAATTGGCTTGGTCTCTTTTCTGCTGGACAGTTGGATAGTTGGATATTAGGTTGGATATCTCATAGTTGGATATTAGTAATAACACTTGCACTTAAACAGCATATTATGATTGTGACATAAATCCTCATCTATTATTTATAACTTTGTGTACATGTCGAAACACGTGGGGGTTCATATCTTAACTTCTCACTTGGAACTGTGCTGGCAGAATATAAATTTATGCAGCATTAGGAAAACATATTTTCCTAATGTCTTCATATATGAATTGCTGGTTTTCTTAATGATGACATTAAATCCTCATAAAATGATTAGGTATTTTTCATCATCTCCTTACTTTGTGAACACATAAAGTACATCCCAGGAGAACACTGAACATGGATTTTTTTGTGAAATGAAGCTTTTCAGTCAGGCAGTTAAAAAAAAATATTACCATCCTAGCAGATGGAACATAAGTAATTGGGTACTAATCAGCTCAACTGGTTTTATGGAATTTCTGCCTTTAATGTTCTGTGCCTTCATTGGGGATGATTTACATCTAAGCTTCAAAGGCTGGCAGCTACCAAGAGCTGGCTGATGTTATCTCCCTGTCATGAGTGCTTCCATTGCCAAGTAGTCATTGGATCAGATGACCAAGAGCAGCTATTGAAAATCACACACCTGTAAACTGATTTTCTCTTCTATTCCCCTGATTAAGACCTAGCAGAATAAGGAGTATAGTGTGTAGTTCAGACCACCAACTGGTCACACCATTATTTATCAACCACCGAGGATACGTGAGATGGATAAAGATATAATACTTGCTGATGGAGTCACCTTCATCCAGGAAGAAGGTACAGAAACATAAAGACTGGTTCACTGATGGATTAAGTGTCTGTTGTTTACTCACCCATGTGTTATCTATAGTTATATTTAATAATCAGGTAAAGATTTGGTTCTGTTTTCCAAAGCTTTGAAAAGATTACTTACCAATGGAAGTCATTCAAAAATCATCTAATGTAAACTGGGTGCTCGGCTCTGAGAAAGTTGCTGTTTTATTTTCTTGGAGTTTCATTTCAAGATGTTGTATTCCCCAACGTGATTACACTGAACAGATGTTCAATAGTTTATCCAGTTTCTTTTAAATGCCTGAATTGAAACATTTTATTCACTCTAAACTTCTCTAATTTCCTTTCAACTCCAAAAGTGGAATTTGCATAAAGTAGGATCCCCAAAGGAGTTTTGATTCTGTGATCTAATGCCATACGGTTTTCGTTTAATTTAGCTACCGATTTTAAAGGCATGGGGAGAAACCATCTAGGATATTGATTCATAAATGTTAAATGGTTGTGTTTTTTTTTTTTTTTCTGTTTTCCTTTTGTAAGTCTTTTTCTAAAGGGAAGTAAAGTCAAATTACCTCTAAGTAAATACTTGACATAGCTGTAAATTGGTAATCTAATATCAATCTGATAAATAGAGACAAGCTAGCTCCTTAATTAGTTGATGGATGGGATAGAATTAATTTCAAAGCTAAGGAGTATTGTTTATACAATAATGAAAGCAAACACGCTTAGCACAAAAATCATTTATAAAATCATTTTATTGCATTGCTTCTCACTGTTGATTTGATATCCACAGCCGAACACTCATAAAGAGCAAAAATGTCACTCTCTGCATAGGAAGTGTACTTATATGTAATTGGATGCCGCCAGAATGTAGCACTTAACAATTCCTGAGAAACAGCTTCCAGACCACAGGCTTCTGTGGAGATATCCATGGTGCACTTTCTTTGTGTTCATGGGGTAACAGGTGGGGGAAAGGAATCCATGGAACCCACACAGCGTGTTTATAATTTTCTAGTTAGGCTGAAGTAATCTATTAGAATTTGACTATAACTAACCAATATGGCACAGCTGTATGAATATGTTGTTCATCTGTGCATGAAATTCAGATGGGTTGAGCTCATTTTCCATGGGCTCCTGGAGGAATCTTCTACAGAAACATATCAATGCAACATATTTCAATACTACATAATGAATATGTTTTAAATGTTTTAAATATTAAAAAACCTTAAACAGGGCAGTGCCTGTGGCTCAAAGGAGTAGGGTGCTGGCCCCATATGCCAGAGGTGGCAGGTTCAAACCCAGCCCCGGCCAAAAACTGCAAAAAAAAAATACCCTTAAACATAGATCCAAAATAAAGAGCACAATATACTGAACCCAGATGTACTCGTCATCTTGCACAAAAATCCGTAACCTTTTGTCCAATCTCATTTCATCTACACCTTTCACCCCTCCCCTAGGATCTATATAATTTTAAAGCAAATCCCAGCATGACTTCATTATATTTATAACTGCTTAAAGATCTACCTCAAAGGGATAAACACCGTTTTAACAAAAATGTAGTCATTATGTCACTATTATTCTCTTTAAAAATTCTTTAAAATCATCAAATATCTAGTTAGTGTTCAACTTTCCTCACTTGCCCAGTTGAGGGTTTCATTTCACAGTCTGTTTGCATCAGGATTCAAAGAAGCCATGGACCTCAATTGTTTGCCAGACTCAAGTCTCCTTTAGCATGTTTGTTCCTTTGGATCACACTGCTGTCCTTTGCAATGCGTGTGTAAAGGATACTGAGAAATTTGTGCCACAGTGATTCCCCAGGCTAAATTATTTTGATTTATTTATTAATTTGTAAACAAATTCACCCTGTTGCTCAGGCTAGAGTGCCTCAGGCTAGAGTGCCTTCGTTGGGCATGATTTACATCTAAGCCTAGATCACAGGAACCTTAGACTCCTGGGCTTAAATAATCCTTCAGCCTCAGCTTCCTCACTAGCTGGAAGTAGAGGCGCCGCCCCCCCTCCCAATGCCTGGCAAATTTTTACGTTTTTGGTGGAGATGGTTACTCACTCATGCTCAGTCTGGTCTCCAACTCCTGAGCTCAAGGGAACTTCCTGCCTCGGCCTCCCAGCCTCCTAGGGTTAAAGGTGTGAGCCACCTCTCCTGATTTTTATTTATTGGTGTCATTTTTGATACTTGCTGATCCTTTATTCCTATAAATTAATAGATCCTTGATCAGAGCAGGGTTTGATTGTTTTGTTTTTTTTGAGTGGGAAAGTGATTTTATCAGTGATTATCTACTTCTATCAAGAGGTAAATGATACCTTACTATTGATAAAATGACCATTTTTTTCTTGTATTTTTGCTCCTTTGGTTTTGATAACACAGGCAAAACTCATACTTTTTTTAGTTTTTCCGTTATTGAAGTCTTACAACAAATATGACAGGTACAAAATAATTAGATAATTTATTCAACAAATAATTAAGGTCACACCATGTAGTAAGCACTGTTCTCTGTAAAGAGGAAGACAGGGGAGATAAAAGACAGCCGCCGTGTGTAAGGAGTACACAGTTTAGTGCTAAGAAGGTAAATGTAAACAAAAAATCCAGCATTGGGGGTATGCAAAGTAACACAACCTTTATGGAAAGAGAATTCTCAAGGAACTAAAATTTGACCTCCCATTTGATCCTGAAATCCCATTACTAGGTATCCACCCAAAATAACAAAAATCATTTCATCAGAGACATTTGCACCATAATGTTTGTTGCAGCTCAATCATAATTGCCAAGTCATGGAAGCAACCCAAACACTCATCAATCTATGAATGGATTAACAAATTGTGTATACGTATACCATGGAATAATATTCAGCCATGAAATGAGGGAGACTTTACATCTTTTATGTTTACTTGAATGGAGTTGAAACACATTCTTTTTAGTAAAGTATCTCAAAAACGGAAAAAAAATCCGAAGTACTCAATACTAATATGAAACCAATATATACACAGTTACATGCTCATACAATTGTTAAAACACAAATATAGTCTAGCAAGGGGGCAGGGTGAAGAGGGAGGGGAATTGGGAAGGGGGGAGGGATTGGCAGGAGGAGGGAGGGCATTTGGTGGGATTTCACCAAATGTGAACAGTGTGAGGGTGTTCAGTGCACTCCCTGGGTGATGGGCTCTTCAGCAACTAGAGCTTTACTGCACCCTCATATTAAACTTAAATTAAAAAAAGAAGTAATAAAAATCCAGCATTTTGTATTTGTCGAACAATTTGTTCCAAGTATGAGTCTACACTATATTATGTAACTCTTTGGGGGAAGATTTGGGAGCAAAGTTACAGTCCAGAGAAAAGTTATTAATAAGACATAGAGAAATATTAGAGAAGACATGTTCTGTGTAACTCAATAATAGAGTTAACATGTTATCATTTAAAGTAGGAATTTATCTAGGAAATTATAGAAAACAGTAGTAGCTTGTTAAATAGAAAAATAGAGAGACATGATTAAAGATATGTTTTAAGAAAAATATGCTATGAAAATACCAGAATGATTAAACTGATAAAGAATTGGTAAATTTGAAGGGTGAAAAACTAGTCAATACATCCATTGTTTAGCATGTGCTAGGGAGGTATAACTCAGCAGAAGAGAGATGGGATCTGTGAATTCAAATATCAAATGCTTCCAGCTCCCAGACTCTCCCCTGTGCTACATGCTCTTAGAAAAGAAATTTTCTCTCTCTGCATCTGAATTGTCTTATCTGTAAATTGAGTATAATTGTTTTACTCCAGAGGGATGTGGTTTCATATGACAACAAACCCAATTCAAACCTGCATATAAAAAGATAACTTATTGTATCCTGTGAAATCGTATTTAAGAGAATACCTGAGTCTCTTGACCCCGAGACTCCACTCATGAGCAGACCAGCATTTCTCTCTTCAGATCAGTTCACATCCTTGTAAGCTCTGCTCTTAAAGCAGTAACATCTGTGGGTCAAGCCTATGGAGCCCAAGTCCAGTTGAAGGAGCAGAGATGTCCTCTTTTTGAACACACAAAAGCATTGAGTCTGGAGCCCATATGCCCAAATGGGATCAGTTCCACATCCCTGGACTAATTCCTTTGGCTGAGAAACCGGTATTTACTAGTCACCTTAGACTAGGGCTACCACCAATATCAGGGTTGGGTTACTCCCTCCAACCACAAGGACCCAGCCAGCGAACTGGCTTCTCTTAAAGAAACAGAGTCAGGCCATGAGATCAATGAGGAACAAATACTTGGCAATAAAGTAAAAAAAAGTAGTCCACTGTCAGAAAACCAAGACAATGTGTTGAGGGACAGCCTGCTCTTCATTCTGTCATATGTTCTCGGCCCCTTCGGTTGGCTCCAACCATTGCTGGCTAGTGTGAAGTTACAGCCTGGCACCTCAGCTGTGCGTGTCCTTTGCTTTCTGTTCCAGGGACTGTGGACCTAGATACCTCCTGTTTACATCCTCCTGGAGAATCAAACACCTTCCCAGGGGGGAGAAATGTGGTCAGCTGACAGTCTTCACATGCTACTTCTTTCAAGGTCCATGTCAGCTGGTTAGCCAAAGTCACATTTGTTTTTTCCTTGAGGCTCCTGGCCAATGACTGAGCAAGGCAGTGATCTCAGGTGACACTCTCCCTGAGTCTTTAATAGAAAGATAGGAATTTCAGAAGACAGACATTTCTGCCCAATTTGGGCTCCTTACTGATAACTCTCCGGAGCTGGAGCCCCCCCTGGGCTGTCAGGCCCTGTCCCGGATACATCACAGTCTGACTCCCTCCCCGGCTCACTCTGTCCTTCCCCCATTTTTGCCTGATTGGTGTTTTCTCTCAATAGATCATTCACATGCTTTCCTCTATCCCAATGTGTATTCATCAAACAAGCCACGTTGGACAAAAACTGCTGTGCTCTATGTTGGGACACAGGCACAAGCCTCCGTCATTCGAGAGAATGCAAATCTGGAAGTGTGAACGAGTTAGTGGGTACCGTGGAGCCCTGGGCCCGTGGTGCTTGGGAGGTGTTAAAGGTGTTGTTCCTTCTCTGTGTCTCAGCTGGACAGTGGAGTGGAGCTGCCTCCACATGGCTCCTCCGAGGGTTCACCGAGAGTGTGATATTCAGTTGCCCACAACATAATGACCTTGCTCTTCCTAGTGCCTCAACTCCTGTTCCCTGAAAATAGTGGCATACAAATGCTGGTCTGAGTGTTTGGACTTTGAGAAAATCCAAATTAAAATGCTTATTGAACCAGTTCCATAGTTTAGGAGGCCTCATGCAAAATAAAAATGCAGTTATTATTGCTCAAAAATTCTAAGCATTTGAAGACAGCAGGAGCAATACATTTAACCAAGCGAACAGCACTGCTCAGTGATAAGGCTTGTGTCAGGGTGAAGGTCACTGTCCGTGCAGCTGGCCCTGAATGCACACAATGTAATTTGAGTATGCTGAGATACCCAGAATTTCAATCTATTACTTTCTTTCAATGGCTGCATACCGTGTCATTGCTCAGAGTATTAAACTTAGGATCCACTATAATAACGTCATAGGATGTCTGTATGTGCAAGTAGGGAATGGATCTCCAAAATAAATCTTAAAGCCATCTTTCTAATTAGTTTAATTTTATTCAAAATATTGACCATTTTAAATGAATATTGTATACCGTAAGACATTCACCTTTCAACACATCATGTAGGTAGGAGAGGAGAAAGCCACTGGTACAAATGCTGCTTCTCTTGTTTTCAGTCCACCATGTGGCAAACGTTTGCAGAAGAAATGCTGCAGGAAGTTAAGGAATTTTGTCCAGTTAAGTTGTATTTTCTCCTTTGAAACAGGATGTCTAGTGGGGAAGGGTAATGAACAAAGGAGAGGGGTGGAAGTGAGCAGAGCAGTGAAGTCTGAGCAGCTGCTGTGAAACTAGAGCAACAACAATGATCAGCACAGATATTGCCTGAGAGAAGGACCCAGCTGGGCTGGAGCACGTACAACCCAGCCCACTCAACACACACAAACCTGGCTTAGCACATTTGGCTTTGCATTTGCTTGTGTGTTTAGCATTGCTCAACCTCCACATTGGTAGGTAGAGAATATTGATGTTTGTACACATGCCTGTGCTTGATCTACCTAGGTTTGTGAAGTGGAAGAACAGAAGTTTACATTGCACTTTAGATGATTGTAGGAATATTTGAAGCCATGAAATCTCCGTCCAAGCTATGAAATTATGAAGTGATTCATAAAATTAAAAGTAAAGGACATTAACTAATATAGAGCAAACCAAAACTCTGTCAGGCCAGATAGAGTATCTGTCGTCTACTAAATATAATACAGGCATTGGAAGCGATTCAGCTGGAGACCTGGGAATATTAAATAATGTTGAGAGGGGCTAGGAATGTTGTCGAAGCCAGTGGCAAATATGATTTAAGAATACAATAGTTAAGGAAAACGGGTGTCAAAGAAGGAGCTATAAGGGCTAACAGAAGCTTTGAAAACAATCTTGTCTTTGACACTCCCAGAAAATATAGATAATTGGGGCAGTGAACAGGTTTAACTCCAATAGGCAATGATGAAAGCTTATTCTGAGGGAAGATTCCAGTGTTAAGTAAGTCAGTGAAGGAGAAGAAAATTCTCTGATGAAAGTAAGCCTGTCTTCACCAGAAAAGCAAAAACTAAAAACACAGTAAAAATGTTTGGTGAAAATAATAGCTATAGTGTTTGAGTCAACATCAAAGAAAGAATGTGGAATAGAAAACAGGAAATGAGAAACAAGGACTGATTTTAAATGTTAGCCAAGGAAATTAAGGCTGGATACTGGGCTACAGTTATCAAGCCTTGAGATTCCAAATGGGATTTTGAGGCCGGGTAGAAAAAGTGTGACCTGCCTGAGGTCACTCTGTCCACCCTGCCTTCAAGTGTATTTTTCAGTCCCACCCCCAGAATTTGCTACCCCTTTGTATGTTATTATGCAATCAGCAAATCTTTGTTGAGTACTGCCTTGTATTAAGGGCTATCTAGGTTGAAAATTCAGCATAACATAGCTCCTGCTTCTAGGATTTTACAGCCTCTTGTGGGAAATAAACAAGCAAACGAGCTAGGAATAGTCAGCTTGGGAAACGCTGTAGTTGGAAAATGAAGCACTCTGTGAGAACACAGAGGACTGCAAAATCCCCGTCATGAGCAATCAACAAAGATGCCACTTGGAACTAAGGCCTAGATGACTTTTGAAGGACAGGTAGGAGCCAGCAAGGTCAGGGGCAGAGTCTCTGCAATAGAGAAAATGTAATTTTCCACCTTGAGAGACCCCTGCCCAGTGCCTTACAGGGGAGAGTGTGGCTTCTCAGGGGACTTTTAAGTTCCATGGTGCAACGAGTCCTTAAGTAAACAAGAAGATGACAGCAAGAACTGAGGACCTTCCTCACCAGCGCAAGGAATTTGACTTTGTTCTGTACAAAAAGGATTTTAAACAAGAGGGTGAAATAATGAGGCTTGATCTTAGCAAACAGTTCTCTGCTAAGGATTTATAATACTGTGTTGGGAGTGTTTAGGGGTCATGTGTCTTAATCCAGGGTGCCAGTTCTGAGATAGAGACAGTAAGAAAGAAAAGGAGGTAGATGTGAGAGACGTGGTCAGGACTCCTACACATTTGGAAAGGGCTGTCAGTGTGCTGTTGTGTTTGCTATGTTAGGAAAACAAGGCAAAACAAATACAAGCAGTATGTAACCCCAGAAGCATTTCTTTGGGGAATATTAAAATCATAAAACACATTTTTTTGAAGGTATTGAATAGGGGAATATAAAAAGAGGCATATTTTAAAAAATCTTTAACATGTTAGTGATTTAACGTACTGTTTTTATATTTAATTTTTTCAAGATATATTGAGAAATCTAACAGAGCACCCAATGTCAACTTCTCAACCATTATTTTATTTTTGTTTGTTACTAATAAACTCCAAATATCAGAATAAACCATAGTTATGTTAATATTAAATACATATTTTAATACAATTAATATATACTTTTTTATATATACATATGCCTATACTTAAACATATACATGAAACTGATATTTACAGTTCTAACATTTTATTTCAGTAGATTTGAAAATTATTCTACAATATGCTAAATACAACATAAATATCAATTCTATGTTGGTGCTATTAACAATGCAAATAATGTTTTCCATATATACATTCTCTAAAATACTTTTAGTTTTCACAAAGTTTAAACTTTCCAACACTCTTACCAGTAAGACAATGTATGTTTACATACCATTAAGGATAGCACAGTGGAATTGGTAGGGTTCAGTTTTTGCCAGCCATACAGCTAACCAAATTACATAGACTTTTCCAATAGTTCGTTGCAATGCACCTATTCCATGGTATTCACTATAACACTACCCCATTTATTCATGTATATATTTTTATTAAAATATTGACCAGTAACTCGGTGCCACTGAACAATATGTATAATGATCCTTGGTCTTTTGGAACATATAGTCTAGCAGGGGAACATATAGTTCAATAAAACTAATGAACAAATTAAGTGATGAGTAAATTATATAGGATATTGGACAGTAATAAATAATGAGGAATTTGAATAAAAAAAATCACAGCAAGAATAGGACTTGGTAGAGCAGAGGTTAAGGAGGCAGAATTAAATAGTGGGTGAGCATATTTCAATTTTTACATGTGAGCCAGATCGTTTGGATATAAGGGAACTAGCAAGACATATATTAGAAAAAAACATTTCAAGCGCAAAAAAAGTGGTGGAGAGAAGACAGGGTGGGGAGAATCTTCTCAGGGGAAGATTCTGAAAAGAAGAGCAGTGTGCTCTGTGTAGACGATTGTTCTGTCTTAAACTCTAGGGCTGGCACACACGGAGGCAAGGAGAGCTGACAAGACCATTGGGCTGACACAGGTATTGATGTTGCTCACGCTGGCCTAGAGACATAAAAATGGTGAGAATAGATCTGATTTTAGATATATTTTAAAGGTATAGCTAACTGAATTTCCTCTTAGAATGAATGTCAGTTGGGAAGAAGTTGTGTCTTTGAAGATGATTTGAAGCACTTGATCCCACAATGTTGTTAGGAGGAAGATGTCAAGAATATACATAGCAAAGCGGTGGGTAAAGAGGATTTCCAGGGTAATTAGAAATCCATTTTTTGGACAAGGTGAGATTGAATTTAGACATCCAGGTGGAGATGCATTGCTCAGCGAATACACATGTACATTAACCCAAAGCTTGGAAGAGAACTCTGGGTGAGAAAAATAAACATGGAAATATTCAACAAATAAACGATATCTAATATCATGAGTTGGAGATCACCAGGAAAGTGACTGATGGAGAGAAGAATGGTCCTAGGGGTTTCAACGGAAAGACAGCAACAGGGAGGAGCAGGAAAGAGGGCACGTGAGTGCAGAGTGCAGAGTTCAGGAGAGTGCGATCCCTTTGGGACTAAATCAAGCAGGATGTATAATCAACTGTATCACACACTGAGAATTTATTTAAGAAATTAAATATGAAATGTCAGATTTCAAATCAAAAGTTTAATTTATTATATCTCAAACAAGAGGAAGTACAATTAATCAAACTATTTCCAAAAACTATTGACACAATTTTGCCATCTTAACCTGAGTTTCTTTATGCCAGTACCTAATAAGCTTGGAGAGATGAAACTAAAAGGAATTTTCTCACATCTTGTTGAGAGTTGAATATTTTTCCTGGCAAGAAAAGGTCCAAAGTCGAGAAGTGGTAGTCATTGGTGCGAAATCCAGTGAATACCATGGATCTCAGAGAGTTTCCAAGTCCAGCTTCCTTGTTTGTGAGACATGTGGTCAAGCACTGCCTTGCAAAAGGATTGCCTGTCTCTATGGACCCATCTCAGCTGATTGCAATCATCCTCATCATTTTGTCCAACTAGTTGCAGTTCATGTCCACTGTATTGATTGACCAACTTTCTTTCTTTTTTTTTTTAAGTTTATTTTTTATTTTTTATTTATTTATTTTTTTTTAAATTTATTTATTTTTTTTATTGTGGAGAAGGGGCAGGGAAAGAAGGCGGGGGAAGAGGTGAGTGACAGGGTCGGGCCAGTGGCGTGGTACCACATTAGCTGTATCTAGGTAGAGGCAGTTTCAGGCCGGGCCTTGCTGAGTTGTTGCTATGCGGAAGTAGCTCGATGGATCTACTTCTAGTCAGGCTCGGGAAGTTGCACTAGGCCTCAGGCACATGGCAGGGCCCAACAATTCCCTCTTTTGTTTTTTGTATGGCGGAAAAACATAGCCCCTGCCTTAGGTTGCCTGCTCTTGCA
>CAUYPK010038592.1:0-39647 GCA_963574355.1 Loris lydekkerianus
CGGTCCTCTGGATCAGCCCCACCCTGGGAGTTTCCCGGCTCTGCGGGTGCGTTTTCTCATCCCCGTGTTCCACCCAGGTCATTACCCCCTCAGGCAAACCCTTTACTCATGGGGCCTGTGTTTCAGTCCCTGGTCAGTTCCGTGGTGGTTGCCATCTGAGAAGATGCTCGGCCTCTTCTGGTTGCCCAGGGAGACAGGAGAAGGGGCTATGGGATATCTGGGGGTGGGCCTTGTTATTGCTGAAGATGGCTGTTGCTCTACACCTCAGGGCACCACCGCTCGGTGTGGTTCCCTCTTAGCCAACTGTCGTCTCCTCACTCCTGTGCTGCAGAATCAGCACTGGCCAGCTGCAGTCCAGGTCCGGTCGACACCTCTCGAGAGTGCACCCCAGAATCTGGACTCCTGGGTGGCAGCCCTCCAGGCCACGAAGTGAGAGTGGAGGGGAGTTCTTGGAGCTCAGAGTTGCAGGTTGTAACACCAAGCTCATTGAGAGCAAATGAACAAATAAACAGATACAAAGGCTACCAAAAACAGACGGAAACACATAGACATGCAGACAACACCCACGACAACAGCAACATAAAAACAACTGCAATAAAAAGAGTGATAATCGTATAATAATTAAAAGAAAGAAAAGGAAGAGAAGAAAAAAAACGAGAGAGAGAAAAAAGTGGTGTTAGGAGAAATGTTAAAAGAGAAGAGAGAAGAAATTGAAATTAGAAAACATAGAAATAAAAAATATATTTATTTAAAAAGTAATAAAAAAATTATCAAAAGCTCCTCCAAGAAAATGGTGAGGGAAAAAACAGAACAAAACAAAACAAGAAAAAAAAAAAGGCACCAACTACAAAAATACTCTTGCGTGTAGACATATACAACTATACACTATACACAACTATACGTCTGCTGTAGAGATCAACCTTCGTAGGAATATATTCATACTGCAGTATACTTTCTGGACATCAGGTGGCCCTGTGAGTGGTTCCCAGGCTTATACCTGATTCACAGTTTATACTGTTACCATGGTAACCACCTTCCGTGGCTGATGGCCATTTTGGAATTTCTGTAAAAGTTTGTCGCCTAAGAATTGTGTAACTTTAGCTGTTCTTTTCCAGACAGCACTTGCCACCGACCTTCCCTCTTAGTGCAGGTGTCCACGCTTCTTAAATCTTTCCACTCTGCTCCCAGTTTCTCTTGCAAGCTGGCGACTGCAATCGGCTGTGTTGGGGGAAGGTGCTGCTGGGTTCGTGAGGTCGCTGGCAGGTTTGTGGCTTCAGCAGTGGTTCCTGCGGCCGAAGCCAGGTTTGTGGCTTTAGCGGCTGAAGCGGCTTCTTCAGAGTTTCCCTTTTGGGGTGGCACCTGCCAGTTCATGCGCAGCCTGAACTGCCAGCCCCTTCCAACACCTGGGGGAAAGGTTCCCGCCCTTTTGGGTAGTTCAAAATGTCTATTTCACGGGCGGGATCCCTTCCCCTCAATTGTCTAACAGATTGCCCAGCTCCCCGTGGTTTTGATTGGCTCTCCTTTCGGATGCCTCCCTCAGTTCAGGAATAAATATTTGTCAATTGTGTTTTGTCAGCATTTACAAGCTGCTGCCCTCCGTGGGGGAGGGGCCTGCTGGCCTGCATGGCCGAGCAGGGAAGAATCTCTACAACAGAGTCTGTGGTTTTAAATTACCCCTCATGAAAAGCAATCTGCCACTTCACTGAGCGTCTCCAGCTGTCCGTCTACTCCAATAATCCACACACAGGGAAGGTCTAGACCCTTTTTCCTCTCACCTGATGGCTTGGGAGAGGTGGGCTACATGTCCTTCCTGTCTGCCATCGTGCTCCACCTCCCCAGCCTTAGTGACATTGTTTGTAATGTTTTGAAACTAGCATTTGATAATCTTGGGTTTGAGATTTTTTTATTTTCTCTTCAGAAAATATCATCTCGCCCCATGTAAACCTTAAAGGCTGTGTCTAAGATCACGGCCTGGGGTGTCAGGGGTTCATGCTCCAAGTGCTTTAGCTTAAATTTGATGTCGGGGTAACTTTGGTTAAAGAAATAAGATAAGAACGTTTTTCCCATCTATTGTTTCAGAATCTAAGTTAGTATACTTAACAAAAGCTTCGATAAAGCGTTGGAGGAAAGCTGGATTCTTAGACTTATCTTGTATGACTTCCTGTAATTTATCATAATTGATAGCCTTTTTGGTGGAAGCTCTAAGTACGCAAAGAATGCTGGTAATAAAAATGTCTTGGCTTGGCACCAGTGGCTCAAGTGACTAAGGCGCCAGCCACATACACCTAAGCTGGTGGGTTCGAATCCAGCCCGGGCCTGCCAAACAACAATGAGGGCTGCAACCAAAAAATAGCCGGTCGTCATAGTGGGTACCTGTAATCCCAGCTACTTGGGAGGTGGAGGCAGGAGAATCGCTTGAGCCCCAGAGTTGGAGGTTGCTGTGAGCTGTGATGCCATAGCACTCTACCCAGGGGGACAGCTTGAGGCTCTGTCTCTAAAAAAAAAAAAAAAAAAAAAAAAAGTCTGTACTGTTTTTCCCCAGAATTATTATTATAATTCCAATCTGGCTGGGAGTTAGGGACCGCGGTGTCACCTGTAGGATGCTCATTGTTTGACATATGAAATTAATCCGCTGCCTCTTTGTCCCTCTCCCACACTTGTTTGCGCTCATCAGAGGTCAGGGTATTAACCTCAAATAAGAAAAACATCATTCCAGTAAAGTTGATGGGACATAGTAATAAATTGAAACTCTCTTTTTTTTTTTTTTTTTTGTAGAGACAGAGTCTCACTTTACCGCCCTTGGTAGAGTGCCATGATGTCACAGGACGCGGGCTTCCGCGATTCTCCTGCCTCAGCCTCCCCAGCAGCTGGGACTACAGGTGCCCGCCACAACGCCGGACTTTTTTTGTTGCAGTTCGGACAGGGCTGGGTCTGAACCGGCCACCCTCGGCATATGGGGCCTGCGACCCACTCACTGAGCCACAGGCACCACCCTAAATTGAAACTCTTGAATAAAATAAGGAGGATTAGCAGTAAAAGAACCTAGTCTAACCTTAAGGTATGTGAGTTCAGTCATGGGGAAAGGAACATAAACAGAAACTACCCTATCGACTCCAGTTACCTCGCGGAGCAGGGCCAGGAAGTGAGAGGGTGTTGAAGGTCCCTCTAATTCTGGAGACCAATGGGAATGGGTTCGGGTGAGGGGACTGGAGAGAAGTGAAGGATGAGTAGTGGACGCAGTAGAATTAATTTGCAATTTGTCTACATTGCTACATGATGGCACTATAGGACCATCATAGGAGGAGCTGGAGGAAGAAAGGGGTAAAGAGGTCCAGAAGTGTTTTTTTGAGCAGTCAGTGGTGGACTGAGAGATGACACGGAGGAACTCTGAGGGCTAGTTGGAAGGGAAGAGTTAGGAGACGAGCTCAGATTGGTTGATGGGGAAGTAGGAGGGAAAGAGAGTGGAGGCAATTATATGGTTGAGGGAGGAGCCGAATATGGCAGGGCGGGAACAGGAACTACTCCAGTTCTGGAACTGGTGGCCATTTGCCTGTGTGGCAGAGGTTTATCTGCTGGGTTGAATAGGTTTGGTTCAGGGGAATAGAGAGCAGAAGAGCTCTTTGCTAAAGAATTTTGGAATCACCGAACATAAATTAGGCTTGGTTCTAACAAATGAGAAGCCCTGAACATAGGGGACCTCACTCCATTTGCCAAGGTGCTCACAATAGTTATATAAGTCTCGAATTAAAGAAAAATCAAATGAACCATAGCTTGGCCACATACTTTGCTTGTCTAGTTTGTAAAGTGGCCAAACCTGGATAGAGAGTTTAATTAATTTTTTTGACTTTAAGTCTAATCCTAATTCTACCAGGTGGCGCAATAAGCACCCCAAAGGGGAGTCAGGTGGGACAGAATGGCCTGCACCCATGAAGATTCGTTGCAGGAATAAAGTGCCAGCAGAATCACGCAAGGACCAGGACAAAGGGTGGACGTCTCTGCTGCTTTGTTGCTGGCCGTGAAGATAAGAACATAGTCTAGGACAGTCATCACTGTACCCCAGATCAGTGTCACACCCTTGGGGCCGAGGAGAGCTTGAGACCTGGTGCCAGGAATTTTCATGTGAGGCGGGGAAGTCCTGGGTTAGGCCACACAAGGTCAATGGGAATAGGGAACTCAAGCCTCGAGAAACGGGTGAATCGCCAGTAATGTAAGCAACCCAGCCCACGATTAGGGAAAACTCACTCCCATAGGGGTACTAACCAAGTATGGATGAGGCCAGTGTTGAGTGCTGGTTAGAGCACCTTGGCGGATAGACACAAGCCAATGCAGTGGTGAGCACCAAGAGTGCGAGAAGAGGACAGGGAGCTCCCAGGAGCTAAAACCCCATGGAAGGGGTGGAAGCTACCCTTGGGAGACTTCCCTAATTAGATCCCACTTCTGACACCAGATGAAAGGATAACCCTCGACTGGCAGAGATCTCACAGACCAACAAGGCTTGTACAAAAGGTACAGTTTATTTTGGTAAGTAAGTTAGTTCTTCTATACTTTGCTTTTAGTAAAGAGAGAAATTGGAGAGAAAAAAATGGTTCAAAGAGAAAAGAGGCTGTGGCCCACCTGTATTAAATCCCAGCCTTGTCTGTATTATCACCTCATAAAATGAGACACAACTGTTTTACTAAGTTAATCTGTTAAATGGAACTAAGATACTGGTCAAAGAGTATAGAATTGTATACAGTAGTTATATTTACTCTGAAGTATATACAGTAGTTATATTTACTCTGAGGCTTTAAGACTCAACAAAGGTTGCCTGTTGGCTACACTGGAAAAATTTGTGCAGTATTAAATGTTATCTGCTGTGTTTATATAGATACCTCAGGAAAAATTAAAACCTAAAATGAGAATTTCCTAGTAAATGGTGTAACTGTAACAATGTATCCTACTGTGACTAATCTTTATACTCTGCTGAGTCTGCTGCCCCCAGAAGCCAAGTGGCCCATTTGCCTGGACTTAAAAGATGCCTTTTTAAGTATAAGGCTGGCTCCACAAAGCCAGAAGCTATTTGCTTTCCAGTGGGAGAGACCAGTAATGGAAATATGACCTAGTACACATGGACCAGGTTGCCAGAGGGGTTGAAAACACCCACAATTTTTGGAGAAGCACTGGCTCGTGACCTCTGGAAATTCCTGGCTTGAGGAATTAGAGTGTGTGCTGCTCCAATATGTCAATGACCTCCTTTTAGGACAGCCTACACAAGAGGGCTGCACCCAGGGCACGGACTGTCTTTTATGACATCTAGGGGTATGTGACTACAAAGTGTCTAAATGAAAGGCTCAGATTTGCCAGTGGCAAGTACTTTGTCTAGGATTTACCATCCAGCAGGGGTAGAGGTACCTAGGCATGAAATGGAGGCAGTTCATTAATTGCCTCCTCACCCCCACGAGCCGAAAGCAGGTTTGGAAATTCTTAGGCCCGGTCGGCTTCTGTCGCCTTTGGATTCCCAACTTTGCCATCTTGGCTGTCTTGGCTAAGCCCTTATATGAGGCAACTAAATAAGAGGAAGGACAGCCTTTAGAATGGGGAGAAGAACAGGAACATGGCTTCTCCCAGCTAAAGATGAGGTTGATAAATGCACCTTCAGTTGGGCTACCAGACTTGGCCAAGCCCTTCACTCTGTATATCCCAGAGAGATGAAAGATGTCTGTGGGTGTGTTAACCCCACTGGTTGGGTCCTGGCCAAGGCCTGTAGCTTTCCTCTCTAAGCAGTTGGATGGAGTGGCAAAAAGATGGCCACCATGCTTACGGGCTCTAGCTACTATGGCTCTCCTTGGGCAAGAAGCTGATAAGCTAACTCTAGGGCAGAATCTCAGAGTAAAAGTGCCCCACTCTGTAGTCACTTTAATGGACACTAAAGGACATTTTTGGCTTTCTAATGTAAGAACACCCTGAACCAAGCCACGTTCCTTCCAGTCAGTGGAAGAGAGACTGAGCATGACTGTACAGAAGTTATGGATAATGTGTATTCTAGCAGACCTGACTTGCACGACCAGCCTTAGACATTTGCAAACTGGGACTTATATGTAGACTGAAACAGTTACATGACGGCACAAGTTGAGCAGCAGGCTGGGTATGCAGTGGTTACCTTAAGAGACAGTAGAGGCTAATCTACCCCAAGGAACATCGGCTCAAAAAGCTGAGTTAATTGCCTTGACTCAAGCCTTAGAACTAAGTCAAGGGAAAAATATGAATGCTTTTCTGACTCTCCAAGTACGCAGGACCTTGTTGAAGGAGAAGTGGCTATTAAATTCTGGGGAAAAGGATGTTAAGTATCAGTAGGAGATACTTCAGTTACTAGAGGCAGTATGGAAACCCTGGAAGGTGGCAGTGATGCATTGTCATGGACATCAAGGAGATGCTTCCACCATTACTAAAGGAAACACAAGGGTTGATACTGAAGCAAAAAGGGCTGCATCCAAACTATACCATTGTCACGAGTGGTTCCCCTCATCCTGTGGTTTATGGAGCTCTCACCTATCTACTCCTGGGAAGAGAAGGAACACTTGACAGTGGTGAGGAGCCAGGAAATGGAGGGAGAATGGATAAAGATGCCAGATGAACAATTAGTAGTCCCCCAGGTTCTAGGAGCCACCATTGTGACAAGAGTATTTGGTGAAGTTGCTGGGCCAGTACCTCTACATCTCCCACCTGGAAGCCCTGGCCAAAACTGTCAGTCTACAGTGTGTCACCTGCAGCCAGTTCAAAGTGCGCCAAGGACTAACAGTGCCCCTAGGAATCCAGTCATATGGAGCAATGTCCTTTGAGAACTTCCAGGTGGACTTTACTGAAATGCCCAGGTTTAAAAGGAACAAGTACTTGCTGGTGATGGTCTTTCAGACTTGGAATAAGTAAAATCCTTTCTCACCAGGAAAAAAGGACTCCTGAAGTAGTAAAGTATTGCCCAGAGAAATCGTCCCATGGTTTAGGTTGCCACTCTGGTTTAAATTTGACAATGGGCTAGCCTTTATAACAGAACTAGTGCAAATAATAAGCTAAAACTTTGAATAACTTATATGCCTCAAAGCTTAGACAGGGTAAAATGCATGAACAGCACCATAAGAACAGAAATTGGTAAATTCTGCCAGGAAGCAAAGCTTAATTGTATACAGACCTTGCCACTGGTGGTGTTCAAAGAGGCTCTGTCAATCCTCTGCAATTTAGCAGATCCTAAAAGAACTGGGAAAGACTGAACTGAATAGACAAAAACCCTAGAAAAAGTAGCAAGGAAAATATTCACTAGGGTAATTAACTGTGTTCTGTTTAGTCTTTTTTTTTTTTTTTTTTTTTGCAGTTTTTGGCTGGAGCTGGGCTTGAACCCACCACCTCCAGCATATGGGGCCAGTGCCCTTCTCCCTTGAGCCATAAGCGCCACCCTGTTCTGGTTAGTCTTTTGTTGTATGTACATCCTTTCTCTCTGGAGGATCAAGGGGACCAAGTCTAGGTCCAGAATCAGAACCTGGTCACCCTGAAACCAAGGTAAAAAGGACTTTACACCATCATCCTGACCACATGCACAGAGTGAAGGTAAAAGGAATCCTCACCTGGAGTCATCACAGCTGGCTGAATAGGGCTTCACTGTCCCTTGGAAAGTAAAGGTAACTTTCAAGACAGTCCACATGCCCTGCTCCAGCCACATACTGAAAGCTGGCTGGTCAACACACAGCTGAAGCCTGAGGAAACTCCTCAAAGGACTTGTCTGTCTTAATTGGACTTTGGACTTTGGAAAAAGGGGAGGGGATGTCACAAGGAAAAGTAAAAACTTGCATGTATATTAGCCTACCACCACGGTATTATTAAGGCCTGAGTAGAGAACCCAAAAAGAGTCACAGTCCCTAAAACCTCAGTGCTAAAAATTAATATTGGCACCTGCAGAAACAAGCTGATATTGAGACCCCAAATTAAAATATAGTGGAGTCTCAAAAGGGGGAAATGAGAGAGGATACCCGAGAAGGTTGAGATTTAAGAATAGGTCTTCTCAAGGAGACCACAAGGCTATACCTGCAGGGTCCTGTCCATGTAACTCAGCTCTTAGGAATTTGTAAACTTAACTTCCTGAAACTTGGAAATTTCCAAGTTCTGTGAAATCCTGTAGAAATCCTGGAACTTTTTGACTGCCAATAAAAAGGGAAAGACCAAGCCAGTCCGGGAGCTTGGCCATTTGGAATTCTTCTATGCTGTAAGCTTCCGGCTAGTGAATAAAGCCCTTCCTCTTATAAACGTGGTGTTTGGGTGCTCTTTCTCTCCCTTGGGCCTCATCTTCCTGCAACAGTTCTGTAGCCCTGGATACAGTGCTGTGGCATCATAGCTCACAGCAACTTCAAACTCTGGGGTTTGAACAATCCTCTTGCCTCCGCCTCCCAAATAGCTGGGACTATAGGCATGCACCACCACATCTAGCTAGTTTTTCTCTTTTTAGTAGAGATGGGGTCTCACTCTTGATCAGGCTGCTTTCAAATGCCTGAGCTCAATCTACCAACCCCACCCTCCCAGAGTGCTAGGTTGTAGGTGTGAGCCAGATAGTGGAGCCAAATATACCCAGCCCACAAAAGGAATTTAAACATTCCACTACAAATACTCCACACGAAGGACAACTGCAATGTGAGAAATTAGCAATTAAAAAAGCTATAAGACAGCTGGGGGTGGGAGGCAGAGGCAGGTGGATTGCTTGAGCTCAGGAGTATGAGGTTTCTGTGATCCAAGATGCACTCTATTGATAATCTGTCTCAAAAAACAAAAAATCTATAAGACAAGCAGCTGACGGGCAGTGGGGTAGCAGTAGGAGCAGCAGTGGCTAGTCAGCCCAGGTTGGTGAAGGCCCTAGGCATGTTGTGAGCTGCAAGGTACCTGACACTCACCCTCCCTACCACCAAGATGCCTTAGAGCAGCGGCAATTCTACAATAATAATTGGAGCCTTCAATACTCTCAGTAACAGAACAAGAAGACAGAAGATAAGGACATGAGGACTTAACACAATAAACCAACTAAATCTCACAGACATATACAAAATGCTATTACAACAAAAATAGTATACACATTGTTTTCAAATGCACATGGGGCATTTTCCAAGACAGTCCAAATATTAGTAAGAGTTAAAAAGATAAATGTTTGTCAGGCACAATGGCTCATGCCTACAATACTAGCCCTCTGAGAGCCCAAAGCAGGAGGATTGCTTGAGGCCAGGAGTTCAACACTTTCCTGAGCAAGATCAAGATCCTGCCTCTAAAAAAAAAAAAAATTAGCCAGACATGGGGTGTGTGCATGTAGTCTTAGCTACGCAAGAGGCTGAAGCAGTAGGATCACGTGAGCCAGGGACTGGAGGTTGTAATGACTTATGGTGGTGCCACTGTACTCCAGACTAGTCAACAGAACTAGACTCAGTCAAATAATATTACAATAATAAAACTACTAAAAGTAATAAATGACTTCAGCATGTTCAAAGGATATGAGATCAATACATAAAAATTAATTTATTTCTGTATACTGGCAGTGAATAATCTGAAAATGAAGTTAAAATATGGCATATCTGCAGAATGGATATTAGCCTTTAAAAGGAAGCATTTCTGACACATGCTACACAATGAATGAAACTTGAGGCCACTGTGCCTCAAGTGGTATAAACTGATTGGAAAATGAACTCTATGATTCCATTTATATGAGGTATTTGGAGTAGTTAAAAACATAGCCAGTAGAACGAATGGTAGTTTCCAGGGACTGGGAGGAGGGGGAAATTGAAAGTTAGTATTTAATGGGTATAAAGTAGTGATTTAATTTTCTTTATTTTTTTTTTTAGAGACAGAGTCTCACTTTTTCGCCCTCAGTAGAGTGCTGTGGTGTCACACAGCTCACAGCAACCTTCAACTCCTGGGCTTAGGCAATTCTCTTGCCTCAGCCTCTCGAGTAGCTGAGACCACAGGTGCCCACCACAATGCCAGCTATTTTTTTGTTGCAGTTTGGCTGGGGCCGGGTTCGAACCTGCCACCCTTGGTATATGGGGCCAGTGCCCTACTCACTGAGCCACAGGCACCACTCTAGAGTAGTGATTTTCAATGGTGTGACACTAGTGTGTCATGAAAAATTTTAAAGATCATTATTTTTGAAGGAAGTTCAAAGCACAATAAAGTGTATGTGTGTATATATATATATATATAAATATATATATATATATGTATGTAGAGAGAGAGAGAGAGAGAGAGACAGAGTCTCACTGTGTCACCCTGGGTGGAGTTCTGTGGCAACATCATAACTCACAGTGACTTCAAACTCTTGGGCTCCAGAGATCCTCCTGCCTCAGCCTCCTTTAGTACCACCTGCCAAGATAAGTGGCTCTTTTTTTAGTAGAGACAGGTCTCACTTATTTTTAAGCTAGTCTCAAACTCATTAGCTCAAGCAATCTATCTGCTTCAGCCTTCCACAGTAGTAGGATTGGAGGTGTGAGTCACTGCATCCGGCCAGTATATTCCTTTTTAAACTTTTTTTTTCTTTCTTTTTTTTTTTTTTTTGGTTTAAACTTTTTTTTAAAAAATCAACATAATTTAAGTGTGCCATGGAAGTTTACCTATAGGTTCAAGTGTGCCGTAAGATAAAAAAAGGTTAAAAAACAGTGGTATAGAGTTTCACTTTTACAAGATGAAAAGAGTTATAGAGGGTGGCTCCTGTGGCTCAGTGAGTAAGGTGCCAGCCCCATATACCAAGGGTGGCGGGTTTGAACCCTGCCCCAGCCAAACTGCAACAAAAAAATAGCTGGGCGTTGTGGCGGGCGCCTGTAGTCCCAGCCACTCAGGGTGAGGCAAGAGAATCGCCTAAGCCCAGGAAGTTAGAGGTTGCTGTGAGCTGTGTGACGCCTTGGCACTCTACCAAAGGTGATAAAGTGAAACTCTGTCTCTACAAAAACAAAAACAAAAGAAAAAGAAAGAAAGAAAAGAGTTATGGAGATGGATGATGGTGATGGTTGCACATCATAAATTTATTTAATACCACTTTTAAATGGCTACGGTGGTAATTATGTGCATTTTAATGCAATACAAATTTGCAAAAATATAGAGTATAGGTAATAACATGTAAGAACTACAAAGGATCTCTTGATTGTGTCTGTTCATCATTTCCAGCTATAGTCAGGCTGTTCGGGATGCTGATTATATTCCAGGGGCAGGAATGGGAACCTGATCCATGCCAGGTCAATTAGGCTCTTTCTCTTGAAAATGGAATCTTGAGGCTCCGCACCCACATGTCAGTGGTTAGGGAGCCAGCCACATACACCAAGGCAATGGAGTTCAAACCTGTCCAGGGCCTGGTAAACAACAATGACAACCTCAACAAAAAAATAGGCAGGTGTTGTGGAGGGCGCCTGTAGTCCCAGCTACTTGGGAGGTTGAAGCAAGAGAATCCCTTAAGCACAAGAGTTTTAGGTTGCTGTGAGCTGTGACATTACTGCACTCTACTGAGGTGACATAGTGAGACTCTGTTTCAAAAAAAAAAAAAAAAAGAAAAGAAAAGAAAGAAAAAGAAGAAAATTGAATCGAGTGGAAGAAGCATAAACCATATGGAGCTAAATAGTTTAAAGATATTACTCTTCACATTCAATCCATCAGTTTCTACTACAAACATCTCTAAATGTACCCTGGCTTTACAAATCCTTAGTTACAAGTTACCTAGTATACTTCCAGTAAAATTATTTTCCTGGTTTTACATTTAGTTTTTTCCCCCTTGTGGCTTACAACTAAAGTGGACTTAGTGATACATTGTATTCCTTGCCTTCATCATGCATGTGACTCTCCATTTTGTATGTTTTCCTAATATAGCACAGCAATCTTCAGTCTCTGAAGCAGCCCAAGAATTTTGTGGAAATACTAACAAGCCCTCCTGGGAATTGCTATAACCCAAAGATGATGACAGATTCTTGCCTTTTCTGTCTGCTTTCTTTGTTCTCAAAAATTTCTGTGAATGCTGTAAAGAAAAATTAGCTGTGGCATTCTCAAAGGTGCTGCTTGTTTTGTATTCATTACTCAGGCTTAAGATTTTATTGCTGTGCTGATTATCAAGTAAATTAACAAATATTTAGGAGTAAGTGTTTGCCTTCATATGTTACATGATCAGCTTTGGAAGTTTGTTTTTTAGTTTGAGGCACAGAAACCTTATTCAAAGTTCCATTATAAAATTAATAATTATTGTTTGCTGCTTGTAGAGCTTGAAATTCAGTAATTACTTACAAACCCATAGTTACACTGCACTTGTGCTAAATTCAGTAAGACAGAAGTGTAAAAGCACAAAGTTAGCAATAGAGGAATACAATCTAAGCCAACTTTATAGAGAAGAAATGGTTTAAGATGACATTAGGTGGGATTGAGGGAAGAATTTGTGTTCTCCATGAGATAGAATGAAGATGGAACATTTAAGATAAAGGAACAGCACCTGTACTGTGAGGGTTTGTTTTAATATTTTTAAGTTCTATATTGCTGAAGTAAAAAATATGGGTTATCAGGAGAAAGGGATAAGTGTGGCTGGATGTATAGGCAAAATATAGATAATGCTGGTGCTTGAATGTTGCAGCTAGGAGTTTGAACTTTGTTTTCAAGGCAATGGTAGGTTAGGAAACAGAATCAACTTCATATTTGAATAAACTTAGTTGTGAGTAAGGTAGAGAAAACGGAGTACACTGATGACAGGGGCAGCAATTAAAACTCTAGTAGAGGCTCAGTGCCTGTAGCTCCAGGGCTAGGGTGCCAGCTACATACACCAGACCTGGAAGGTTCAAATCCAGGTGGGCCTGCTAAACAACAATGACAACTAGAACCAAAAAATAGCTGGGCGTTGTGGTGGGCACCTATAGTCCCAGCTACTTGGGAGGCCGAGGCAAGAGAATTGCTTAAGCCCAAGAGTTTGAGGTTGCTGTGAGCTGTGATGACCTAGCACTCTACCCTGGGCGACAGCTTGAGACTCAAAAAAACCCAAACAAACAAAAAACCAACTCTGTTAGAATTGGCTGGGCACAGTGCCTCACACCTGTAATCCCAGTCGCAGGTTGAGGCAGAAAGGATCCCTTGAGCTCAGGAATATAAGACCAGCCTGGGCAAGAGCTAGAACCCTTCTCTACTAAAAATAGAAGGAACTAGCTGGGTCACAGGTGCTGCCTGGAATTGGTTATTTTGTGAGGCTCCTGGAGTCTCAGCTACTCAGGAGGCTGAGGCAGTTTTATATTGTGTTCTCTTTTGATTCAATTCAAAGTATTTTCTAATTTTCCTTGTGATTTCTTTTGTTATGCCCAGGAGCTCCCCCAAAGACAAGTCAAATTAAAGAGAAGTCCTTTTATTGAAGAGCCAGCCAGCGACTGCCCCAGTGTTCCCAACATGGGGTTTCTGAGTGCAACCCCGATTTGTCTAAGGCTCTGATTTTTATAAGGCAAAATATTTGCAGAGAGCAGATAAACATAGTCATAGAAGCGAAAAACAGCAGTTAAGGGAAATCACAAGGGGTGAAAACAGTAAGTAGAGAAGATCATGAGGGTATGGCAGTGTAATTTACACAATGTTATGATCAGGAGAGCACTTAGTAATTTTTTTTTATTAAATCATAGCTGTGTACATTAATGCAATCATGGGCACTTAGTAAGTTTTACAAAACAAATACAATGTCCTTAGGTAATGTAGGGAGGGGGACTTGCAGGTAAGGGTCATAAACAACATGATCATAAAAAGCTATAATCATAGGGGCTATGTGGTCAGTAACTTACATTACTAACAATTTTAGGTAAAGGCATTTACAGTTACACTGGGAGGGAAAACAAGAGGAACTAGTTTTGAAGGTAAAAAGGAGTAAATAGTAAAATGGAATTAAGTTTGTTCTGTTAACATTTCAATATTATACATGGATGGTATGAAGATCACTTTAACATAATCACGAAGGTGGTTTGTCACAAGGGTGGTTAGTGACTTTCTACACACTATTAATAATTTTAACAGTTCTAATCAGGTACACTTAAAATACTATGCAATGGGCGGTGAGGCAAATGGAACCTTTTTTTTTTTTTTTTTTTTGATTGTTTGTTGTTTTTTTTTTGGTAGAGACAGAGTCTTACATTATTACCCTCACTAGAGTGCCATGGTGTTACACAGCTCACAGAAACCTCCAACTCCTGGGCTTAGGCGATTCTTTTGCCTCAGCCTCGTGAGTAGCTGGGACAACAGGCGCCTGCCACAACTCCTGGCTGTTCTTTTGTTGCAGTTTGGCCAGGGCTGGGTTTGAACTTGCCTCCCTTGGTATATGGGGCCGGTGCCCTACCCACTGGGTCACAGGTGCTGCCTGGAATTGGTGGTTTTTTTTTTTTTTTTTTTTTTTTAAGCAATAACATGTAGCAAAACAACAGCATGGAATCAGTTCTATTTTGTCTTCCCACTGATTCTCTGGAAAGAGAATTATATCAAAATGGAGGTAGGCTTGCTTCTCTTTCACCTTAACACTTCTTTGAGTTAGGGGTTATCAAAAGTATAAAGTATTATAAAAAGTATAATAAAAGTTGATTTCCAAACATTTGGAGATTTCCTACATTTTTCTGTTGATTTCTAATTTAATTACATTGTGGTCAGCAAACATTTTATATGATTTTAATTCTTTTAAATTTATTGAGATCTGTTTTGTGGCTTAACATATGATCTATCCTGGAGCATGTGCACATAAAAATTAGGCATATTTAACAGTATTTAGGTGGAATATTTTATGTATGTCAATTACTTCAAGTTGATTCCTAGTGGAGTCTTTCCTGTACTTGCTAATTTTGCCTAATTTGCTTTTTATCTTTAATATTTTCTTTCTTTTGACTTTGTTCTTTTACTAGTTTTTTTGCTGTCCCAGATTTATTAAAATATTACAGCATACAGAAGATAGATTCAAACAATTCCATGTGGTGTTTTGAAATTCATCCCAAATGTAGGCTGAGTGACCTGGAGGTTGGACAGACTCCAAAGTCCAAAAGCTTCAGCATTTCCTTAGTGTCAGGATCTACTTCAATGATCTCCTGATCTAGGGCTGAGACCTCAGGGACATAGTTGTCTCTCCTCTGTCTCTCCTCTTCCTGCAGCTTGATGGAGATGCCTGGCACTGGGCCCTTCTGGATCTGTTTCATCACGTATGTGACATAGCCCGCTATCTTGCCTAGCTTCTTGCTGGGAATCATGGTGATCTCCTCACACACATGCTTGTTTGTGTGAAAGTCGTTGCCCAGACGGTATAGTACTTCTCGATAATGATCCCAGCTGCCTTCTTCACAGTTTTGGTGCGAACGCGGCCCATGTTCGCAGGTCCTTGGCAAAAGAGAAAGCTTTTACTACTTTTGAGAATTTAATTCATTTTGTTTTTTTTTCTTTTCCTTCTATAATTGCTCAAGATTAGGAACTTCCCTGGCTTGGTGCCTGTAGCTCAGTGAGTAGGGGGCCAGCCACATATACCGGTGTGTTGGAGCCGCCCTGGCCTGCTAAAGAGCAATGACAACTGCGACCAAAAAATAGCCAGGCGTGTGGTGGACACTGTAGTCCCAGCTAATTGGGAATCTGAGGCAGGAGAACTGCTTAAGCTCAAGAGTTTGAGGTTGCTGAGCTGTGAGGCCAGAGCACTCTACTGAGGACAACATAGTGAAACTCTGTCTCAAAAAAAAAAAAAAAAAAAATATATATATATATATGAAATTTCCTGTGACCACAGCCATGTTTTTTCCATAAATTCCTTTTATAAAGTATTGTCTAGTTTTGCCTGAATTTCCTTAGTTCACTTAATATTTGTGTAATAGAAAGCTTTTGAAAGAAAATAAAATTTTCAAGAAAAAAAATTTATTTTCTGTTGCCCTGGGCAGAGTGCTCAAGCAATCCTCTTGACTCAGCCTCAGACCCCTCAGTAGCAAGAGGGACTATAGGTGCCCACGGCTCTGGCTCTTGCCCCGGCTGGTCTCCAAGTCCGTAGCTCACTCAGTCCACCCCCCTCAGCCTCCCAAAGTGCTAGGATTTACATGTGTAAGCCACCACGCCTGGCAGTAAGAAAGGACTTTTTAAAAATCAAGCTATTAATTTATAGTTTTATTGTATTTTTGTCAGAAAGGATCGTTTGATCTGTCTTGGACCCAGTGTTTTAATTTTTTTTTTTGGAGAGAGAGTCTCAACCTGTCGCCCTGGGGAGAATGTCGTGGTGTCACAGCTCACAGCAACCTCAAACTCTTGGGCTTAAGCCATTCTCTTGCCTCAGCCTCCCAAGTAGCTGGGACTACAGGCGCTCGCCATAACACCTGGCTAATTATCTCCTAGTATTAATGTGTTTCTTTTTATTTCTCTGTAGTTATACTGTGGATTCTCATTCATGAAGTTGATTACTGTATTATTTGATACTCAATGGTATTCTGATACTGAAATGGTTACATAACTTTGTGAACTGCTGCTTTTAGCCTGGTAAAGTGTCCTTTTTTGCTATTCCTCTAGGATTTAAGTCTAAACCCTGACTTGTGTCATATCGAGATCTGAGCACACCTGGGTCCCAAGTCTGAGTCGGCTCCACCCACCCCTGGTGACAGAATCGAGCGCTGCCAAAAGCGGTCGCCCGCTGCTCCAGGACTGAAACGAGGCGCTCTCCGCAGAGAGCGGTGGGACACGTAGTCCTGCCGGCGCCGTCTGTCCCTGCGTCTCAACACGTGACGCACTTCCGTACGCGTCGCACTCCCTGCCGGAATTGGTGTGCACCTGGGTGGCTGTTTCCGGTTTGGACTCTGAGGCTTGCAGCTGGGAGAGGGCATTCCTTGTTGATTGTCTGTGGCCGTGGATGCACGAAGTTATCTGGCCAAGCGCATCCTGGGCCGACTGGGAACTTGACCGTCTGACGGTCCTGGTAGGGGACTGCGTCAGGCCGGCTTCGGTCCTTCTCACGTAAGGGAAATCTGTCTACCCGACTCCTTGTGCCAGGCCGGGAAGTCGCTGGCCACTCGCGGTTCGTGCTGGGGAAGAGCTGAGGACGCCGTGTCCCTGCGAACAGCTCACAGCTCAGCCCCGGCACCGTTTGGTGCTGGTGCCTGCACTCGCCTCGGAGGCGGGCGCAGCAGGGACGCTCCCTTCCGCACGGGTCACTTTTCACAGCCCACGGTCCTCCACGTCCAGGCGGTGCGCACGAAACCCGGCGCGGGATGGCCAGCAGGTTCGGGACAGCTTCGTGTTGGGTAACTAGGCACTTTTTCTCACTTTTAAAAAGCTGGCACGACACTGAGAGTCGGCATGTTCATCTCTTCAGGATCACGTCCAGGACCTGAACTCACATGTTCCCCACCCCGCCCCCACCCCCACCCCGGGTCTGTGGGCCTCCAGATAAGTTCCTTCTGGTATTTTGAGTCCAGTGTCCTGTCCTTCAGTAGTAGCCCTGTACTTTATTGCCAGCTGGGAACCCTGAACTTTTGAGAGTCCTTTTTAAGGTAATGCTCATGCTCTTCCATCGTTTTGTGTTTTCTGCAAGAGTTGTTTCCTTATGCAGTCTGTTAGGAGTTCATTACGGTATATATACCTTTCTCGTTTTTCGTTTGCCCAAAGGCTTATTTACTGTCTTTGTGTGCAGGACCTTTTGTGTTGGCAAGGATAACTTGTGTATGTCCCTTGTTTTAGAGGAGCTTTGGTCTGGCCTGGGAGGAGAGTAAGTAAGTTGAACCCTGGGTGCAATTACAGGTGCAAGGGGGAAGGAGAGGAAGGTAGAAGAGGAACTTGAAAGTCCAAGGAGAAAGGAGAGATCTGCGGGGAGGGCTGCGCCAGGGCATCACCTGTATGAAGTGAATGAGAGGGGAGACTTCATAATGATTTGATTGTCCAACCCATTGCCCTTAGTGGTGGTGAAGTTTCTCAGACTAGAAACACTATTTTGAGAGGTGTTCTGGACTTTCTCAGGTGTGGACACACACAGTGCCTATATTTGAGTTTATGACTGTAGTTTGTGGGCTTCTAAAGCGGAAATATACAGATTAAAAGCACCTGTATATTGGAGGAAGCTCAGGCTGTGACCGACTACAGCCCTGAAGAGGACCAAGGAGAGGACTCAGGTTAATGACAAGGATAGGACATCAGGTAAAGAAGGACTTAAGTGCTAGAGAAGTCGGAGAAAGGAGAAGTGGATCGCTCCCTCCCCCTGAAGATTGAGAAAAGTCTCGATGCCCGTAGCTCAGCGGTTCAGGCGCCTGCCACATACACCCAGGGCTGGCGGGTTAGAACCTGGGCCTGCCAAACAACAGTGACAATTACAAGAAAAAAATAGCTGGGCGTTGTGGCAGGCGCCTGTAATCCCAGCTACTTGGGAGATGGAGGCAAGAGAATCGCTTAAGCCCAACGGTTTGAGGTTGCTGTGAGCTGTGACGTCATAGCACTCTACCGAGGGAGACATAGTGAGACTCTGTCTCAAAAACAAACAAAACAAAATAAAAAACAGATTGAGCCGGGCGCGGTGGCTCACACCCGTAATCCCTGCACTGTGGGAGGCTGAGGCGGTAGGATTGCTTGATTCCTTCAGGAATTCCATTGCTTGATTCCTTCAGGAATTCCAGGCTTGTCTGAGTGAGAGTGAGACCCCTATCATGAAAAAAATTGAAAAAACCAGCCGGACTCCGCGCAAGCATCTGTAATCCCAGTGGCTTCGGAGGCTGAGGCATCAGGATGCATGAGTCTGAGGTTGCAGTGAGCTACCACGCCATTGTGCTGTGCTCAGGGCATAGGGTAGAACTCTGTCTTGACCAAAAAAAAAAAAAGAAAAAGAAAAAGAAAAAAGAAAAAAAAGATTGAGAAAAGAGAACTTCTTAAAGGCAGTGATATATGCCTCAGAGAAGAATTTCATGAGATGAAAAGTTATATGTTGAATTTTGGAATTATAGTTCTTAGGTATTTTTTCCAGAGGAGGGAGAATTTTGGGGATGGTTCAGGTGATACCTTCCTGAAAGGTAAAGGGATGCTGCTGGGTGGATTATTGTGGAACTGGTTAGGAATAGTATAGCATTTTTAGGTGGTCAACTGTGAAAGGAAGAATTAAGGTGCCACAGATAAGGGATTTCAGTGAGGTAGTTAACTGAACAATCCAATTAACTGCAAAATTTATGTACCTTTTATTTGAAAACAGTAATTATGCAGAAACTAATTCTATTTACAATAACAGTAAAAAAAAAAAAAAAGAAGTGTAGAATACCTAAATAAAAGACTTTTTTTTTTTTGACAGTCTCACTTTGTTACTCTTGGTAGAGTGTGGTAGTGTTACAGCTCACAGCAACCTCAAACACTTGGGCTCAAGTGATTTGCTTTTCTCACCCTCTGGGGTAGCTGGGACTACAAGTGCCTGCCACAAAGCCCGGCTATTTTTTTGTTGCAGTTTGGCCTGGGCTGGGTTTCAACTCGCCATCCTCAGTATATGAGACCAGCGCCCTACTCACTGAGCCACAGGCACCGCCTTTATCTGCTATTTTGAATAACACTACTATGAACCTTTTTGTACATTTCTTTTGATATATATCACTCATTTTTTGTAAGGCATATACTGGGATTTGTCAATATCAGTCTATTGACATTTTGGGCTGAATAATTCTTCCCTGTGGATGAATGTCCTGTGCTTTATCCACCTTGAGCAGCATTCTTGGCCTCTACTCATTTAGATGTCAGTAGCACTACCCCAGTGTGACAGTCATAAATGGCTCCAGACATTGTTAAATATCCCCTGAAGGGCAAAATCCCCCTCCTCCGTCTTAAGAACAGCTGGACATATATTTAAGAGTGATAAGGTTGGGTCTTTGGGTCTACGTATATTTATATTTAGTATTTACTACCAATTTCAAAAGTGGTGAAGCTACTTTGTAGTTCCACCACTAATATATGAGAGTTCCATTTGTTTTATGTTCCTACCAAACTTGTATTGTCACCTTTGTTTTTAACCTTTTCTCATAGAATGGATATACTACACTGTATGCAACCATTCTCCTTTGATGTTCATTTAAAATGTTATCAGCTGTTTATTTCTAAATGACTCCTTTTTTTTGAGACGGAGTCTCCCTTGTCACCCTTGATAGAGTGCCATGGTGTCACAGCTTCCAGCAACTTCAAATTCTTGGATTTAAGTGATCCTCTTGTCTCAGCCTCCCACATACCTGGAACTACAGGTGCCTGCACAAAGCCCGGCTTTTTTTAGAAATGGGATCTCACTCTTGCTCAAGCTGGTCTTAAATTCCTGAGCTCAGGCAATACACCTATCTCGGCCTCCCAAGTGTTGAGATTATAGGCGTGAGCCACTGCGCCTGACCTCTCCTTTTTTTTTTTTTTTTTTTTTTTTTTGTAGAAACAGAGTTTCACTTTATTGTCCTTGGTAGAGTGCCGTGGCATCACACAGCTCACAGGAACCTCCAACTCCTGGAGCTTAGCCAATTCTCTTGCCTCAGCCTCCCAAGTAGCTGGGACTACAAGCGTCTGCCACAATGCCCAGTTATTTTTTTGTTGCAGTTTGGCCGGGGCAGGGTATGAACCTGCCACCCTTGATATATGGGGCTGGCGCCCTACCCACTGAGCCACAGGTGCTGCCCTCTCTCCTTGTTTTTTTTTTAAATAAATTTCCAGTTCTCTTTTCATCCACTTTGTACAGCCTTTACTCTGTATTTGTAAATGTTTATAATAGTTATAAAGTATGACAGTTGTGATATTCCTTGTTTACTAACAACTTCTGGGCTTTCTGTTTATCTGTATCTATTATCTGCTTTATTCCTTTGTCAATCATATTTTCTTGTCTCATGTTTTGAAGTTTTAAAAGAATTTTTACTAACTTTGCTTTAAAAGGAACAACCACAGGCTCGGTGGTTAGGGCACCAGCCACATGCACCAGTGTACCCTAACCATCGAACCTTACTCCAGCCTGCTAACAAACAAAAAAATAGCTGGGCTTGTGGCAGGTGCCTGTAATCCCAGCTACAGGGGAGGCTGAGGCAAGAGAATTGCTTGAGCCCAAGAGTTTGAGGTTGCTGTGAGCTGTGACATACTGCACTCTACCGAAGGCAACATAGTAAGAATCTGTCTTAAAAAACAAAAAAAGGAACAACCACAGAGACTGAAGTGTACTATTATTTTTGACCAATTTTTTTTTTTTTTTTTTTTTTTTTTTTTAGACAGAGTCTCACTGTTGCCCTTGGTGGCGTATTATGGCATAACAGCTCACAGCAACCTCAAACTCTTGCACTTAAGCAATTCTCTTGTCTCTACCTCCCAAGTAGCTGGGACCACAGGTGCCCACCATAGCACCCGGCTATTTCTTTGTTGCAATTGTCATTGTTGTTCAGCTAGCCCTGACTGGGTTCGAACCTGCTACCCTGGGTGTATGTGGCACCATTAACTACTGTGCTATGGGTGCCGAGCCTGTACCAGATGTTTTTTTCTCTTTTCTTCTGTCATACAGATAGGAAGAAAGCCTGGCTGGTCACCTCAATCTACACAGGAATTGAGCCAATTTAGGGCTGGCTTGCTACTTTAGTTAGACTCCACTCATCTGTGCTTGTGGGTGTCTGGAGGATGTGTTTGTGTTTCAGGCCCCTCTCTAGTAGTACTTAGTGTCTGGAGCACCTTGAGACTGGGAGACTCAATCTGTATTCCAGCCAAGGTGGCAGCCTTCTCTACTGACAGGCACTCAACAGGTGTCCCTAGGGAAAACTTGTTGTCCCCTGAGGCACATCAGACCTTCACTGTTTTCTCTTTCTCCTAGTATAGTCATCTGTCTGGGCTTGATCCTTCTGCCAACTATTCTCAGGTTGGGCAGATGTTCCAGGGAAGTGAGCAGTCAGCAATTTTAGCTCACCTAGGAGGAGCAATTTTAGTTCATTTACTACTACTTCCACAGGTCTCTGATTTTTTCTTTTTAAGATATGAATATTGTAATTTATTTTTACCAAGCATATAATTTTTTATGATTTTACGTTAATAAGAGTTAGATAATATTGGCCAGGCATGGTGGCTCACACCTGTAATCCTAGCACTCTGGAAGGCCAAGGCAGGTATCCACCAGGAGTTGGAGACCAGCCTGAGCAAGAGCTAGACCCTGTCTCTGAAAATAGCTGGGGGTTGTAGTGGGAGCCTATTGTCCCAGCTACTGGGAAGATTGAAGCAAGAGGATTGCTTGAGCCCAAGAGACCATGGGCTATGATGCCATGGCACTCTACTCAGGGCAACAAAGTGAGACTATCTTAAAGAAAAAATAAGTAAAAATTTAAAAAATGAGAAGTGTTGGGTTGGGTGGCGCCTCTGGCTCAGTGAGTAGGGCACTGGCCCCATACACCGAGGGTGGTAGGTTCGAACTCAGCACTCGCCAAACTGCAACAGAAAAATAGCCCAGCGTTGTGGGCACCTATAGTCCCAGGTACTCAGGAGGTTGAGGCAAGAGAATCACTTAAGCCCAAGTTGCTGTGAGCTGTGATGTAACCACACTCTACTGAGGGCAACAGAGTGAGACTGTCTCTAAAAAAAAGGGGGTGGTGGTGGTGGCGCCTGTGGCTCTAAGGAGTAGGGTGCTGCTGACCCCATAAACTGGAGGTGGCGGGTTCAAACCCAGCCCTGGCCAAAAACTGCAAAAAACAAAAAGGGGCGCTGGGTGGGCTCTAAGCAGCAGGGAGCTCGGCTTGGGTATTGGTTCCACTCCACTCCACCCCACCCTCTGGGAGGAAGGGAGCGGGGATCCCAGGGAGTGGTGCCATGCCCTCCTTTCTCCTGGCCAGCAGCTCTCTGTTTTCCGCACCCTGCCTCCCTGGAGGGCTGGTCCCTCCACCCCTAAACAGTTAGATCCTTGCCTTCTGCCGGATAACTGGCTTTTGGGTCTCTGAAGGGGAACAGTGGAGTTGGGTAGAACGATCAGTAGCGGCAGTTTCATTCATGTCCTTAAGTGACAAAACACACAAGGTTTTATTGTATTTTATTTTGAGACAGAGTCTCACGATGTCGCCCTTGGTAGAGTACTGTGACGTTATAGCTGACAGCAACCTCAAACTCAGGCTTAAGGGATTCTCTTGCCTCAGCCTCCCAAGTAGCTGGGACTACAGGTGCCCGCCACAATACCCGGCTATTTTGTTGTTGTTGTCATTGTTTAGTAGGCCCATGCCAGGTTAGAACCCACCACCCCCGGTGCATGTGGCTGGCACCCTAACCACTGAGCTACGGCGCAGAGCCAACACTTAAGGTTTTAAAGCAGGGCTGAATGGGGCAGCATGTGAATATTTCTGAAGTCAGAAAAGGACTGAAGAGAGCATTTGAAGGCAGGGGCTGAGGCCAGTGCAGCCATTCCCTCTGTGCTTGAGCCCTGTACCTGGCTCTGCTGGATGGATGAGGGACCTATGGGGACCAGTCAGGGCTCAAATGTAGGGCTAGGAGATAGGCAGGGTGTGTTGGATAGCTAGGGAGAGGCATGGGTCCCTCATTCCACTTGGCCTGAGGGACTCTGACACAGAATGGGTTTTGGGTGTGGGTGCACCTGTGCCTTGCTGGAGAACTGGAATATTGGTGCTTCTGAGACCAGCTGCTAGAAGTCCAGGTTGTAATGGGCCTGCCAGGGTCTGGCTAGCATCCAGGCCTTGAAGCCCTAGGCCTTGTGAACACTTGGCATCTTAGAGAAGGGCCTTGGAAGGGAGCTGAAGTGGGTGGAGAGCTGTGGGAGCCTGTTAGTTGAAAGGCATGAAGTACCTTTGCAGCTTTCCCTCCCCCTCCCCCCCAGATCTTCAGGTCATGTGTCCCTGGTTTGGGCAGAGCCTGACTTTGACATCCATGCATACACATGCCTGAACCCCCGACATTATTGCCTGTGCGCCTGTCTCTCAGGGAGAGACTCACACACCTGGCATCTAAGTGCTTTGCCCTTCTCCCTCTGGCTATATCCCAGGGATTTTTCTCTCACCAAACTGAAGGCATTTGTCTAGTTTGGCCAGTCACCCCTGCCTGCCTTCCCAATTTTTATTAGGAAAAAGCTGCTATGCTGTGGTAGAGGCGGGTGGAGAGTAATATCACATGGGATGAGGGTAGCCCCAAGACTTGCCCCCAGACTAGCTAAGACCTTGCTCTGAGGGTGCTCCCCACCATCACTAGGCCTAGGACAGGGCAAGTGCAAGCTGCTGGGGAAAGGAGGCAGAAGAGTTTCTTTGGCAGCTGGAAGTGGTAACCGTCTATGCAGGGGTCCTCAAACTTTTTAAACAGGGGGCCAGTTCACTGTCCTTCACACCGTTGGAGGGCCGGACTATAGTTTAAAAAAAAAAAACAAACTATGAACAAATTCCTATGCACACTGCACATATCTTATTTGAAGTAAAAAAACAGGAACAAATACAATCACACTGCCCCGTGTGGCCTGCGGGCCATGGTTTGAGGATCCCTGGATGGGGAAATGGGGCTTGTTCTCCCCTATGGGACTGAGCAGAAGGGAAACAAATATAATGAAATTTAAAAAAAAAAGTGTTGGAGTTTATTATTCATTAATGTGTTAATGTCATTTATTTTATTGATAGGATTTTTTTTGTTTCTTAAACATTGGACTGTCCTCTAATTCTTTGGATAAACTGTCATAGTTTCTGTGTAGTGTGTGTACATACATATGCTTTGTGTATATATACAGGATTAGTTTTATTTTGTTAGTATTTCATCTAAATATTTTGATCAATTTTAACAATAAATGAGATTAGATTAAGATTTGTGCTGTCCGTGTTTTGTCTATAGGATCATCTAATTTTGTGTAATGCATTGGGCAGGTGTTACATCATATTTTGGCTCTACGTCAGATGTGAATTTTCTGCCTTTGGAAACTTTTTTTTTTTTTTGAAACAGTCTCCCTCTGTTGCCCTAGGCTAGAGTGCTGTAGCATCATAGCTCATAGCAACCTCAAACTCTTGGGCTCCAGCCGATCTCTTGCCTCAGCCTCCCAAGCAGCTGAGATTACAGGTGCCTGATACTATGGCTAGTTTTTTCTGTTTTTAGTTGAGCTGGTGTCTCAATCTTGCTCAGGCTGGTCTTAAACTCCCGAGCTTGTGTGATCCACCTGCCTTGGAATTCCAGAGTGCTTGCATTATAGGCATGGGCCACTGGGCTTGGCCCTAGAACTTACATTTAGAAATACTATGGCGACTGGGCACAGTGGCTCACGCCTATAATCCTAGCACTCTGGGAGGTTAAGGTGAGTGGATTGTTAGAGCTCACAAGTTTGGGACCACTCGGAGCAAAAGAGAGACCCCATTTCTACTAAAAATAGAAAAACTGAGGCAAGAGGCTCACTTGAGCCCAAGAATTGGATATTGCTGTGAACTGTGATGCCGCAACACTGTATACAGGGTCACAGCTTGAGACTCTGTTGCAAAAATATACAAATAAAGTACTGGCCGGACCTGATGGCTCATGCCTGTAATCCTAGCATTCTAGGAGCCTGAGGTAGGTGGATAGCTTAAGTTCACGAGTTCGAGACCAGCCTGAGCAAAAGGGAGACCCCATCTCTACTAAAAATAGAAAAACTGAGGCAAGAGGATCACTTGAGCCCGAGAGTTGGAGGTTGCTGTGAGCCGTGATGCCACAGGACTCTACCCAGGGCAACAGCATGAGACTCTGTCACAAATAAATAAATAAATAAATAAAAATACTATGGGGCTTCTGCGTTAGTGGGAGGGTATGCTTTTGGTTAGTACTTTTTATTTATGTATTTTTTGAGACAAAGTCTCACTATGTCACCCTCAGTAGAGTGCCATGGCATCACAGCTCACAGCAACCTCAAACTCTTGGCCTTAAGTGATTCTCCTGCCTCAGCCTCCCAAGTAGCTGGGACTACAGGCACCCACAATGCTCAGCCATTTTTTTTGTTGTTGCAGTTGTCATTGTTGTTCAGCAGGTCCAGGCCGGGTTCAAACCCTCCATCCTGGTGCATGTGGCCAGCGCCGCAACCATTGTGCTACGAGGTGCCACCGAGCCTTTTTTTTTTTTTTTTTTTTTGAGACAGAGTCTCACTTGTGGCCCTTGGTAGGGCGCTGTGGCATCATAGCTCACAGCAACCTCAAACTCCTGGGCTTAAGGGATTCTCTTGTCTCAGCCTCCCAAATAGCTGGGGTTACAGGTGCCCGCCTAAATGCCTGGCTATTTTTAGAGACGAGGTCTCACAATGGTTTAGGCTGGTCTCGAACCTGTGAGCTAAAGCAATCCATGTACCTCGGCCTTCCAGGTTCTGGGATTACAGGTGTGAGCCACCATGCCTGGCCCCCCCCCCCTTTTTTTTTTTTGAGGCAGAGTCTCAAGCTGTTGTCCTGAGTAGAGTGCTGTGGCATCACAGCTCACAGTAACCTAAAACTCTTGGGCTTAAGCAATTCTCTTGCCTCAGCATCCCAATTAGCTGGGACCACAGGTGTCCACCACAGTATTATGCTGTTTTCTTATTGTTGTTATTGCAGTTGTCTTTTTTTTTTTTTTTTTAGCTGACCCAGTCCAGGTTTAAACCCGCCAACCTTGGTGTATGTGGTCCGTGCCCTACTCACTGAGCCACGGAGACTGGTTTTTTTTTTTTTTTTTTGAGACAGGCTCAGTTTGTTGCCCTGGGTTGAGTGCTTTGGCATCCTAGCTCACAGCAACTTCAAACTCTTAGGCTCAAGAGATCCTCTTGCCTCAGCCTCCCCAGTAGCTGGGAATACAGGTGCCCACCACAATGCCCAGCTATTTTTAGAGATGGGGTCTAGCTTTTGCTCAGGTTGGTCTGGAATTTCTGAGCTCAACCAATCTACCCACCTCAGCATGTAGGAGTGTTACGTTTACAGGCATGAGCCACTGTTCCCAGCCCAGTTTGGTGATTTTTTGCAGCATGTATGTTTCATTAAAGCATAACTGACTTTTTATCATGATCTCTTATGAGTGTTTAAGTCTCTTAGACCTTTGAACTCCTTCTAAGTCATAAAAGTTTTCTTTGTTCCAGTTTTCTCTTTGTTTTATGAAGATATGGTATCTTGCTATGTCACTTTCTTGCAGAAGCTGGACTTGAACTTGTGGGCTCAAGTTATCCCTTCTGAACTTTCTGAGGAGCTGGGACTACAGGTGTGCACCACCATGCCTAGCTTTAATTTCCTTGTCATGCTAGAACAATTAAAAAAGCTAAGGGGGCGGCGCCTGTGGTTCAAAAGGAGTAAGGTGCCAACCCCATATGCCAGAGGTGGCGGGTTCAAACCCAGCCCCTGCAAAAAAAAAGCTAACAGGGGCTTGGCACCTATAGCTCAGTAGTTAGGACTCTGGCCACATACACTGAGGCTGGAGGGTTTGAACCCGGCCCTGGACTGCCAAAGAACAATGACAACTACAACCAAAAAGTAGCCAGGCATTGTGGCGGGCGCCTGTAGTCCCAGCTACTTGAGAAGCTGAGGCAAGAAAATCGCTTAAGCCCAAGAGTTTGAGGTTGCTATGAGCTGTGACTCTGTCTGAAAAAAGAAAAGCTGACAGGTCTTAGCTTAATTCCACTTGGTCAAAAAGAAAAACATAAAAAATGTTAACAGTTCCGGTGATGCCTGTGGCTCAAAGGAGGAGGGTGCTGGTCCCATACGCCGGAGGTGGTGGGTTCGAACACAGTCCCAGCCAAAAAGTGCAAAAAAGCAAACAAACAAACAAACAAAAAATTTAAAAAAATGTTAACAGTTCCTTTTTACTTCTTTCTTATTAAACTTAAAGAAATAGTAAAAGACTTAAAATAGAAATAGAGCTATAAACAAACAAACAAAAAAGAAATAGTCATATAGTTTGGATGTTTGTACCCCCAAACCTCATGTTGAAATTTATTCCTTGGTGTTGAAGGTGGGGCCTGATGGTTATGGAGGTGAATTTCTCAGAAAAGCCTTGAATGGCTTGGTGCCCTCCTCCTCATAAAAAGGGGGTTCTCTTTTAGTTCCCAGGAGAGTGGATACTTCCCCACAGCCTTCCTTCCTCTTTGGGGTGTGACCTCTGCACTTGGCTGCCCTTGGCCTTCCACTGTAAGTGGGAGCAGCCTGAGACTTTCACCAGATGCCCATTTTCCCAACCATCAGAATTCTGAGCCATACAAATCTTTTTCTTTCTTTCTTTTTTTTTTTTTTGAGACAGAGCCTCAAGCTATCGCCCTGGGTAGAGCGCCATGGCATCACAGCTCACAGCAGCCTCCAACTCCTGGGATTAAGTGATTCTCTTGCCTCAGCCTCCCAGAAAATAGCTGGGACTACAGGTGCCAGCCACAATGCCCAGGTATTTTTTGGTTGTAATTGTCATTGTTTTGGCAGGCCTGGGCTGGATTCAAACCCGCCAACTCTGTTGTATGGCTGGCACCTTAGCTGCTTGAGCTCCGAGCCCAAACCTTTTTCTTTATAAATTACCCAGCCTCTGGTGCTTGTTGGTAGTGGCAAGATGTGAACTAAGACCACAGCTATTTCTTCACCCTCACTGTGCTCTGCACTTTTCCTTCTTCACCCTATGTTCCTGGAAGCAGCCTCTTTGGCTCTATTCACTCTTCTGGTGTCTACTTCAAGCTTCTAATACTGTCCCGTTGAAATGTCCCATTGATATACCTTGTTTCAGTTTCTCCTCCCTCTGTTTTAAAGTTGCACTGCCATAAATGATCTTAACTTGGTAAATGTACTGAGAGTGGCTTCATCTTTTGCCATACATCCTCAGACTTGCTGTCAGCTCTTCCTTCCCTGGAGATCACCTTAGGAGGTGACAGTGATATTTTGTGGAGAAACTTATTAACTCTCAGTGACTTTTGGGCACTGGGAAATTCAGTGCACACTCTTAATTCCAAGTCCCCTGGTGCCCCTACTGTTCTTGCTTATAGAGGGTCTGTGGAGGAGGCTTGCCTCGTATTTCCATTTCATGTACTTGTTGCCCTCCCACAGGAGCTCATTCTGGGTTTGGGTAGGAAAACTAGTAATCAGAGAACAGTCACAAAGGCTCCTGTTGTGTGGTGATCAATACCCAGTGTTAGGGTAGGCATCTGCGGTGGACAGTGGGGATTGTTAGGAGCCTGTGTTAGAGTTTTGCCTTATAGTTGCATGTTGTGAGCCATTCTCTCCCTCATCTGTCTCTTTCCTCTGGGGTCCTTTTCCCTTCAGGGAAAATGGGGAGGGGCCTGCTGCGACCACTCAAATGTGAAGGTATTGAATCTTCTGGGCATCACCTGTGCCGGGGAAACAATCCCCTGCACAGGGTGAGCTTTCTGGCCTCACTTATGCTTTGCAGAGCACTCCAGCAGCCTCTGCCATCCTGAGAATTCTCAGACATAGTTGTGACCTGTGGGCTCTGTAGACATTCAAGTTGTACATGATGTCCCCTTTCCTTGGAGCCCCTCTTACTTAACTTGAAGGAATGGGTACTTTTTTCCTTTTCTTCCCACACTGCCTCAGTGACTCAGCCTTCTGATCTCTTTTCTAGTTGCATCTTTACTACCTTTCAGTACCTCGCAGATGGTTATTTACATTCTCATTCCCTTCATTTCTGTCCTGGAGGTGTCCTTACCTCCTTAAGGAGCACCTTCTTTGGTTTACTTGGCCAAGAGGGTTGGTGTCCTGCTCCACACATGCTCTCAATGCGCCTTGAGAGGAGGTATTGTGGCTCTGCACTCAATCAATGTCCAGAACCCAGCCATTGCTTTCACTGCCCTCGCTATGGCTGTGGCAATATCTGGTCCCAGCCCCAGCCTCTTCCACTGGACTAAGGCAGTGGCCTCCTAACCAGCCCCCTGATGTCTCCTCCTTTCCTATGGCTATCAAAATGATCTCCTGAAAATGTGAGGCAGAGTGAGATGCCACTCAGTGGCTGTTCAACTATGTGAAACAAAATTCCTAACCCCACTTTTTGAATCTGGTACCCTGAGCCTTTGCTTTCACACTGCCTGGAATAGAAGGCTCTTTCAGCACATGTACCAGAACTCAAGCTCATTCTCACCACACTTGAATTGTTGTCCCTGATCATTCTGTCTTAAACAGCACCTGTGTGCCCCTCTGCCATGACTCTCCTTCATCTGCTCAAACTTTGTTAAGAGTACCTGTCACCATGGACTACTGTGAAGTTCAGTGTTTCCTGATTAACATCCACCTCTGACACCCTGGGTAGGTAGGACATGAGACTCTAATTTGTATGTATTTTTATTTTATTTTTAATTTTTATTTTTTTATTGTTAAATCATAGCTGTATACATTAGTGCAATCACCTGGTTTTCCTTTTTATTTTCTTGAGACAGTCTCACTTTGTCACCCTCCATAGAGTGCTATGGCATCATAGCTCACAGCAACCTCAAACCCTTGGGCTCAAGTAATCCTCTTGCCTCAACCTCTCCTGTAGTAAGATCAGACTACAGGTGCCAGCCACAATTCCTGGCTAATTTTTCGATTTTTGTTAGAGGTAGTGTCTGGCTCTTGATCAGGCTGGTCTCTAACTCCTCAACTCAAGCAATCCACCCAAAGTGCTAGGATTACAGGCATAAGCCATCAGGCCTGGCCACACATCTTTCAATTGTTTTCAGCTCACATCTCTTTCCTGCCATGCAGAGTACTTGGTCCCAGAGTGCTTTGGGGTTTCTGTGGGATAGCTGTTCAGTAGCTCCCTCTGCTAGTTTCTGCTCTGTGATTTCAGTTACTACTTTTTTTACTTTTAAAAAATTGGTTGAAATATCTTACCAGCTTCTATTTACTCTTCCCTTTTCTCAGTGAAGTATGTTTGCATGTACCCTACTCCTGTAATGTAATTTAAGTGGACATGAGTATGTAAAAGAAAAATAGAATTTTTTTTCAGGTGTATTAATCTATAATGTTTAAATTTCTCTCTCTCTCTCTTTTTTTTTTTTTTAGACAGAGCTTCAAGCTGTCACCCTGGGTAGAGTGCTATGGCATCACAGCTTACAGCAACCTCCAACTCCTGGGCTCTAGTGATTCTCCTGCCTTCACCTCCCAAGTAGGTGGGACTACAGGCACCTGCCACAACGCCCAGCTATATTTTGGTTGCAGCCGTCATTGTTGTTTTGGTGGGCCAGGGCTGAATTCAAACCCGCCAGCTCAGGCGTGTGTGGCTGGCGCCTTAGCAGCTTGAGCCACAGGCGCCCAGTCAGTCTTAATCTCTTTTAAACTTAAATTCATCTTTTCTGCTTTTGACTCTTAGCTGCAGGTATGTTTTTTCCATACCAATTTTTTGTTCTTATCTATGGCTTAATCTTCAGGAAATCTCTTTGGGACATTTTCAATATACTTAATGTTTTTGATAAAGTTTTGTTTTTGTTTTTGTTTTTTTGAGACAGAGTCTTACTTTGTCACCCTTGGTAGAGTGCGAAGGTGTCACAGCTTACAGCAACCTCAAACTCTTGGGCTCAGGCAATTCTTGCTTCAGCCTCCCAAGTAGCTGGGACTACAGGCACCCACCACAACACCTGGGTTGCTTTTTTTAGAGACGGTGTCTCATTCTGGCTCAGGCTGTTTTTTGAATCTGTGAGCTCAGGCAAACTACCCTCCTGGGCCTCCTAGAGTGCTAGGATTACAGGCACAAGCCACTATGCCTGGCCCCCAGTATGTTTTGTATTATTTTAAGAATTCTTCCTAGGCCAGATCTGATGACTCATGCCCGTAATCCCAGCACTGTGGCAGGCCAAGGTGGATGGTTTGCCTGAGCTCACAAGTTCAAAACCAGCCTGAGCCAGAGTGAGACCTTGTCTCTAAAAATAGCTGGGTGTTGTGGCGGGTGTGTGTAGTCCCAGCTACTTGGGAGCCTGAGGCAAGAGAATTGCATAAGCCCAAGAGTTTCAGGTTGCTATAAGCTGTGATGCAATAGCACTCTACTAAGGGCAATAAAAGGAAACTCTAAGAAAATAAAAATAAAAAAGAATTCTTTCTTTTGTCTTTATTCATCTTACAACTATCTTAATTTTTATCTGTTGTCTAAAGTGTGTTGGAGCTTAATCCTATTTTGTTATGTTTGTGCTAGCAGAACCACTGTTACCTACCGTTACCAGGTCATTTCCATTACTTAGTTTGTGACTTGTGTTTGGCAAGACTATGTGGGAACACCATGCAATCTAGATGGACATTGTATTCCTTTCATTAACCAAATCGTAGTTTAGAGGTGAATTCAAAACAGGTAACACCTACCAGGATGTGCTTGATGTTTCCAATTCTTCACTAAGAACCTTGACTGAAATAGACAACCTTCTAGCTGACCCCTTCTACTAAGTTCCTTTTTGTAACTCCTCTACTTCAGGTGATTACAAGGTCTTGCTATAGTGAACCCTCTTTATTCTGGGATTCCATACTTAGGAATTTGCCTATGTGTTAAAAGAAAAAATGTATTTGTAACTCAAAATCAATACAGTGCTTTCACTGTCATATCATGGATACTTGTACAGCAGCGGAAAGTTTGTCAGCATTTGTTCCCAGGTGAGGTAGGAGTAGGCCACATTCTGCCTTCTGTTCCAGTTCTTACACAGAGGGGACCAGACAGTAGAGATTGGTGGGCAGCCCCAGAAGCTCAATTTCTGGGGCCAGTGGACTGGGCTTGAATTGCAGCTCTGCCACTCATCAATGAGGTGGTCTTACACAAGTCACACCACTTCTGAACCTGTTTTCTAAAAGATAGAATCTAATTTAAGATTGTAATTTATGTTACATACTATATATAACATATAACGTTGTGTTTGACACACACATCTTCTCTAAGAGCAGTAGTTTAATGTTCACAAAATTTAGTGTTTATCCAGACAATGGGAATATACTTACCTTCCTCTTATGCTTATGAAACTCAACCTTTTCCTTGCTGAGGCTAGCATCCTCTTTGCCATGTTCCCTTGGACAGCTTTGTTTTCAGCTTAGACATGGTTTGGTCTTCAGTTATCTCTTAATTTTTGAGATTTCCCTTCCTTTCTTTAGATTTTAGATGTGCTACATTTTACCCATCTTGTGTGGGTGACTTTTTGTTGTTGTTGTTTTTGAGACAGAGTCTCACTATGTCACCCTCAGTAGAGTGCCATGGACTGACAGCTCATGGCAACCTCCAACTCTTGGGCTTAAGCAATTCTCTTGCCTCACCCTCCTGAGTAGCTGGGTCTACAGGCTCCTGGCACAATGCCTGGCTATTTTTTGGTTGCAGTTGTCATTGTTTAGTTGGCCTAGGCCAGGTTTGAACCCACCAGCCTCGGTGTATGTGGCTGGTGCTGTAACCACTGTGCTATGGGCACAAGGCAAAAAGAGAAATTTGTGTTTGGTTGTATGTTTTTTTACACAGTCATGTTCATTTTCTTTAGGAGTTATATTTGAAAGAGAATGTGTAAATCCAAATTCATATAAAAGCAAAATAATAATCTCCTACATCACAATAGCAGAGACTTCATAATTCATAAAGAAAAAATTATGTAGCTCAAGGTTCTAGAGGCTGAGAATTCCACGGGCATGGTACCAGCATCTGATGAGGGCCTTCCTTCTGTTTTATACATGGGAAAGGATTACTTGGTTAGAGATAGGGAGTGCATTTGCTCAGGTCTCTTTCTCCTTTTAGAGCTGCTGGTCCCATCATAGGGCCCTACTCTGATGACTTTGTCTAATCCTGATTACCCTGAAAAGCTTTACCTACAAATATTGTTAACATATGAATGTGGGGATTAAGTTTCTCACACATGAAATTTGAGGGACACATTCAAACCATAGCCAAGAATGATGGGTGAATGGGTAAAAGCCAGATGCAGAACAAACCTGGAATGTTTTTCCTGCACAGAAGAATAGCCCATGTAAGTTTATATAAATAAAAGAAATAGTACCTCAAATACATAGGTGATACCTGTGTTTTCTCTTGCTCTTTCACTATCCTAATAAAACATGTTTCTATCATAAAAAAAAAAGAAAAAGAAATAATAGGATAGTGTTTGCAGAAATACAGCCTGAAAACTTCTCAGGAGTAAAGATGAATGTGGGAGATAATGTTAGAAGGACTTAGCCAATTGGCAAGATCAGTTATCAAAAAAAAGTCTAAATTTATTTAAGCAGGCAGTAATGAAACTACTCAAAATAAAGTATAAAGAACATCTGGAAGGAGCAAGATGGTGGCTGAGTAACAGCCTCTTTATAACTGGGCACAGTGAGATTGGGGAGAGAAGACTCCAGGCATTTCTGGCTTGGGGGCTCTGCCCAGAAACATTCCTTTGGGGATGCAGGAAGACAGCCAGAGACTTCTGGACCCTAGGAGGAGGACAAAAACAGTGCAGAACTGGCGAGTGGTTGCCATTGGTCTGAGGCTGCTGCAGCTGTAACTACAACAGCAGCAAGATTGCAAATGGGGAAGGCCTTCCGTGTGGGTTATTTTGTGTTTGTGCATTTGGGCACTCATTTGATTACCTTGGGAGAACGTGGGCGAGAGTATGTGTCACTTTTGCGTTGTCCAGGGTCCTGAGCCACTGGACCAGAACGGAGTGTTCGGCAGCCATTGTGGGAGAACTGCCCTGCACGCTCTGCCCTGAGGGTTGCAAAGCAAGGCTCAGTCTGGGAGACCTTGGATGAGTGATCTAGCGACTGAGCAGCACCAAAGGCTGCGGCTGAGATGCCAGGGAAAAGTGGAGCTTTCAGTGTTTGGCAGTAGGAGGACTGCCTTTCAGCCTTGGCCCTCAGGGGCTTAGACTGAGGCGGATTTTGCCACACTGAGTAAGTGGACGGTCATTTCAGGAGAGATTCCAGTGACAAGAGCTTTCCTGGGAAAGCTTCTGCTTAGCCAAGGTTAAGGGTTTAAAGCAGTGGCTCTCAACCTTCCTAATCCCTCGGCCCTTTAATACAATTCCTATGGGTCACCACCTACAGGTTGAGAACTGCTGGTTTAAAGTGTCTTTTAGGTGGGCTGAGGAGAGATCGAGGCTCTCAACCCTGCAGGGTTTGAGGGCAAAGAAGTCACCAGAGGCCTCCAGTCTCCATCTCATACAGCTGTATCATGATTGTGATTAGCATCGCATATACCCCAGAAGATCACCTCTTTTGTCCAGACAATATTCAGCAAGAAATATAATAATAACAACTTCATTTTTTTTTAAATTAAATCATAGCTGTGTACATTAATGCAATCATGGGGCACCATACACTGGTTTTATATATAATTTGAAATATTTTCATCAAACTGGTTAAGATAGCCTGGCATTTTCTTAGTTATTGTGTTAAGACATTTATATTCTACATTTAGTAAGTTTCACATGTACCCTTATAAGATGCACTGTAGGTGTAGTCCCACCAATTACCCTCCCTCTACCCATCCTCCCCCCTCCTCTCCCTTCCCTTTCCCCATATTCTTAGATTATAATTGGGTTATAGCTTTCATATGAAAGCTATAAATTAGTTTCATAGTAGGGTTGAGTACATTGGATACTTTTTCTTCCATTCTTGAGATACTTTAATAAGAAGGATATGTTCCAGCTCCATCCATATAAACATAAAAGAGGTAAAGTCTCCATCTTTCTTTAAGGCTGCATAATATTCCATGGTGTACATATGCCACAATTTATTAATCCATTTGTGGGTTGATGGGCACTTGGGCTGCTTCCATGTTTTAGCAATTATGAATTGGGCTGCAATAAACATTCTGGTACAATATCTTTGTTATAATGTGATTTTTGGTCTTCTGGATATATACCTAGTAAAGGAATTATAGGATTGAATGGCAGATCTATTTTTAGATCTCCTAAGTGTTCTCCACAAACATCTTTCCAAAAGGAACTTATTAGTTTGCATTCCTACCAGCAGTGTAGAAGTGTTCCCTTTTCTCCACATCCATGCCAACATCTCTGGTTTGGGGATTTTGTGATAAGGGCTAATCTTACTGGAGTTAGATGATATCTCAAAGTAGATTTGCATTTCTCTGATGATTAAGGATGATGAGCATTTTTTCATACGTCTGTAGGCTGTGCACCTGTCTTCTTCAGAGAAGTTTCTCTTCAAGTCCCTTGGCCAGCCTGAAATGGGATCACTTATTCTTTTCTTGCTCAGATATTTGAGTTCTCTGTGGATTCTGGTTATAACAACTTCATTTTTGCTAGTGTTTCTGCCCCTGTTAATTTGGTTTTTCCCCCAATTTTATCCTGTAAGGTTTTCTGTTCATTTTGGTTTGATTTATAGTATTTTTGTCTTTCCTCTCTATTTGTTGGAGGTAGGGTACCATGTCTGCTCAGGCTGGCAAAGAGCTGCTGACCTCAAGGGAACCACTCAACCCAGCACCCCCAGAGGTTGGGGGTTTTTAAGGTGTGCGGCGTCAAAGTACCCTACTATATACCTTTATTACTCCTGTCTTCCTCTTTCTGTGCCTCTCTTTTGGTGAATATTACCTTTTACTCATGCCCTGTCCTTTCTATTTATTTATTTATTTATTTATTTATTTATTTTTTAAATCTTTTTGTTATGGCACCAGCCACATACACCGGGGCTGGCAGGTTCAAGCCTGGCCAGAGCCTGCTAAACAACAATGACCACTGCAATAAGAAAATAGCTGGGCATTATGGTGGGCACCTGTAGTTCCAGCTACTTGGGAGGCTGAGGCAAGAGAATCGCTTAAACCGAAGAGTTTGAGGTTGCTGTGAGCTATAATGCCATGGCACTCTACCAAGGGTGACATAGTGAGACTCTGTCTCAAAAAAAAACAAACAAGAACAACAATAAAAAACACTCGTTTTTCCCTTCTTGCTCTTTAGTCTTCTCATCCTTTTACTCCTATACCAAAAGAACTCATCGAAACCTTAGGCCAGAGACCTGGTAACTTGAAGAACAAGAGGAAGTGAAAGGAAAATTAGGGCAAAGAAACAGATAAAAGAAAATACTCATGAGGAAGAATTAGCAGACAAATCCTGGAAACATGAAAAAGCAGTCCAGAGCAACCCCCACCCCCCTAGACTTATAAGGTACCCACTGCAGAGGATTCCACCTATACATAAATGTCAGAAATGATAGAAGGGGGATTTAAAATACAGATGATGAAAACAATGAAGGAAATTACTGAAAAAGTGGAAAATAACCAAAAGGAAATCCAGAAACACAATCAAGTGAGAGATGAACAATGTGAAGAATATAGAAAGGATATAGCAGAGCTGAAGGAATTGAAGCAATTAGGGAACTTAGAGATCTAATAGAAAGTATCTACAACAGATTAGACCATGCAGAAGAAAGAATCTCAGAGGTAGAGGGCAAAGTTCTTGAGATGACAGATAATTAAAGAGGCAGAAGAGAAAGAAAGCAGGGCAGCGCCTGTGGCTCAGTGGGTAGGGCGTCAGCCCCATATAATGAGGCTGGTGGTTCAAACCCAGCCCCAGCCAAACTGCAAAAAAAAAACATAGCCAGCTGTTGTGGTGGGCACCCATAGTCCCAGCTCCTCGGGAGGCTGAGGCAAGAGAATCGCCTAAGCCCAGGAGTTGGAGGTTTCTGTGAGCTGTGTGACACCATGGCACTCTACCAAGGGACTTCATGAAGCATTCAAACATACTAGTTATAGGTATCCCAGAAGGGGAAGAAAGAAAAATGTCCCAGAGGAATGGAAGCCATACTAGAGAATATTACAAGTGAAAATTTCACAAATACCACCAAAGATTCTTACACACTCCTTTCAGAGGGATATTGGAGTCAGGTCGCCTCAACTCAAATAGAGCTTCTGCAAGACACATTGTGATGAATCTGGCCAATGTCAAGACAAAAGATTTTGCAAGATGCCAGGAGTAAGCGCCGGTTGATCTCCAGGAGCAAATCCATCAAGGTGACTTCTCTAATGAAACTTTTTTTTTTTTTAAGAGAGAGTCTATGTTGCCCTTGGTAGAGTGCTATGGTGTCACAGCTCACAGCAACCTCACACTCTTGGGCTTAAATGATTCTCTTGCCTCAGCCTCCCAAATAGCTGGGAATACAGGGGCCCACCACAATGCCTGGCTATTTGTTGTTGTTGTAGTTGTCATTATAAGCTGACCTGGGCTGAGTTTGAACCCGTCAGCTTCGGTGTATGTGGCCAGTGCCCTACCCACTGAGCCACAGGTGCCACCTCTAATGAAATTTTTCAAGCCAGAAGACAATGGTTATCTACCTTTAATCTACTTAAACAAAACAATTCTAGCCCAGGGTGGTGCCTGTGGCTCAAAAGAGTAGGGTGCTGGCCCCAAAGGCTGGAGGTGGTGGGTTCCAACCCAGCCCTGGCCAAAAACTGCAAAAAAAAAAAAAAAAAAAAAGAAAGAAAGAAAAAAGAAAAGAAAAAGAAAAAAAAATTCCAGCCCAGAATTCTATATCCTGCTAAGCTAAGCTTTAAAATTGATGGAGAAATCAAATCTTTTACTGATGTGCAAACTTTGAGGAAATTTGCCACAACAAGACCATCTCTACAGGAAATATTTCAACTTGTTCTACACGCTGACCATCACAATGGGCCACCAGCAAAGTTAAGTACCCAGAAATTAAAGGAGAGAACCTAGCTTCCACAATGATGCAAAAGATAAAACTAAGCAATGTAATTTCACAAAATAAGATGAATAGAATGCTACCACACTTATCAATTATCTCAATAAATGTTGATGGCTTGAATTCCCCACTAAAGAGGTGGGGGGATTGGCTCATTGGATTAAAAAAAGACAAACCATCCATCTGCTGTCTGCAGGACACACCTAGCCTCAAAAGATAAATTAAAACTCAGAATTAAGGGTTGGAAGACAATTTTTCAGGCAAACAATTCAGAAGAAAAGAGGGGTTGCAAACTTATTTCAGGTACAAGTGGATTTAAAGCAACTGAAGTCAAGAACGACAAAGATGAACACTTTATATTGGTCAAGAGAAAAATACAACAAGAATACATTTCAATTGTCAACAGAATCAAAAGAATTGAAATTTTACCTTGTATCTTCTTAGACCACAAGGCATTAAAGGTGGAACTCAACTCCAACAAAAATGTTCAACCCCACACAATGGCATCAAAATTAACCTTATGCTGGTTTGGCACCTGCAGCTCAGCAGCTAAGGTGACAGCCACATACACTGGAGTTGGTGGGTTTGAATCCAGGCCGGGCATACCAAACAACAATGCCAGCTACAACCAAAAAATAGCCAGGTGTTGTGGCAGGTGCCTGTAGCCCCAGCTACTTCGGACACTGAGGCAAGAGAATTGCTTAAGCCCAAGAGTTTGAGGTTGAGCTGTGAGCTATGAGCCACAGGACTCTACCCGGGGTGACAACTTGAGAATATGTCTAAAAACAAACAAAAACCCATATGCTGAATGAGAGTTGGGTGCAGGAGGAAATAAAAGGAAATCATTAACTTCCTTGAGCATAACAACAATGAAGACACAAGCTACCAAAACCTGTGGGATACAGCAAAAGCAGTCCTGAGAGGAAAATTTATTGCTTTAGATGCCTACATCCAAGGAACAGAAAGAGGGTGCATCAACAAACTCACAAGCCACCTTATGGAATTGGGAAAAGAAGAACAATCTAAGCCTTTTCCTAGCAGAAGAAAAGAAATATCCAAAATTAAATCAGAGATTAATGAAATTGAAAACAAAAGAATCATTCAGAAAATTAATGAAACAAGGAGTTTGTTTTTTTAAAAAATAAATATAATTGGTAAACCTTTGGCAGACTAACTAGAAATAGAAAA